>PVJX010014786.1:0-44066 GCA_004027295.1 Dolichotis patagonum | reverse complement strand
TTGTTATTTCCTGATTCTTTGTTATTTTTAAAAGATCTTGTCTTTCCTGCTCACTGGCTGCAATCTTATCTTTGAGGTCTGAAATTCTATCTTCACTTTCATTGAGGCGGTTTTTACAGCTTTCAATAGAATTTCTGATTTCCTGTATATCTCTTTGAATCTGCTTTATGCATTCTGTTTGTTTCTTATATTGTTCTTTGAGCGATTCTATGTTTGCTTTGTTCCTCTAATTTTTTAGCTGTGCTTTCACTAGATGCGTTCACTATTTCTTTCACTGTTTTTGTCAATTCTTCTTTTACCTGGGCAAGTATTTCTGGTTTGAATTTCTCCATAGCTTTCCCTAGTTGCATATTTATTTCATTTGATATCATTTCAGACATTTCAGGTGTATGGCTTCTTTTTTCTTCCATGTACACAGCTTCTAAGCTTTCTTGGGGAGGGCTAGGGCTTTGAGCCTGCCTTTTGGTCTTTCCTTTTGTCATTTTTCTATATTTCCTTACTTTGATCGGTGTTCCAAAGCTTTCTCTGCATGTGTGGTGAATTACCTCTTACACCCTCATTTCCTGGAGGGGCAGTGGCTCCCCCACAGGCTCTTGGCCTCCTCTCAGGGTCCTAACTCCCCTCTGTGGGCTCCTGGCTCCCCAAGTTGTAAGGCAAATGCTGGGTGTGGTCACCCCAGAGCCTGTGAAATCTCAGGCAGGCCAGGCCACCATGCTTTGTCCCAGGCAGGTCTCCAGGAGGTTCCCTGTGAGTGAAGGGTGGGCCTACAGGTCCCAAAGAGTCAGGCCAGAATGTTGGTTTCTGAAAAGTTTCCGGTCCCAAACAGACCTGGCCAAGATGCCAGTCTCCACAATATTCCCAATCCAAACAGCCCGGGCCACTCTGCGGGTCCGAGAGGTTCGGGTCCCAAACAGACAGGTCGCGATGCTGCTTTCTGGGAGACTTCCTCCTTTTAAATCAATTTTAAAAATAAAATAAAATAAAATTCTCAGAGGAAGATGCTGGGACTTGGGGGACCAACCAAGAAATCAGCTAGCCAGCCTTCCTGGTAAGCTGTGAAAGCCGCTCAGTTTCCAGGGAATGAAAATCAGACAGCGCCTCCAGTGAGCCTATTGGAGTATGGGCTGATAATCAAACACCATCCGTATTCCCCCCACTCTTAAGCAACCCGGTGGTTCAGAGGATAGGCTGAGTTGATAGCATCTAAGGTATATAAAACAACTGAATGTTTGTATTGTTTGGTTGATTATGCAGGTCTGGGGCCAGTGGTCTGAGTATCTCTTGAGAGGATGACATGATGCAATATAGCAAATATGGGGATTTCCTTCTATCTTGTCTTTGAAGTCAAATATTGTTTTCACTGTTTTTGCTTTGCTCTGATTAAATGTTTTGCTTTATGAAATATTTTTTTTTACTGGTTTTATTGTGTTTTGTTTTTGGTTTGACTTTGCTATACCTGATGGAATGGACAATTATTGTGAAGGTAACAAGATACACTGTGGTAGCTATTGTTGTTTTCCTGCTTTGAATTTCTATACCAATTTTGATGCATTGTTTTAATTGGCTTTGTTCTATTTTGTTGGATTTTATTATGTTTAAAATAAAAAACATTCTCAGAGAAAATTCTTTATTGTTTCCCTTATTCATACTAGAGCCCAGCACAGATAAGTAAGTGTCCCTTTGAGTGGTTAGTTTCTACAGAAGCTCTTTCTAGAGTTCTGGCTTACGCTAGACTCTTGGATTCTAATTTCTACCCTTTTTTGTGTTACCGTGGAATGAGCCCATATAGTCCAGGCTCTTATTATGAGGAGGAAAGAGTTGCCAAGTATACACCCAGCAGCAAGTGGCAAGCAGCTCCATTTATTGAGGACTGCAGGAAGTATTGTGCTCAGGGCAAGTCTGTGCCAACAAAAGAGGGCAAAGATGAAAGAGAGGTGTCAGCATGAAAAATAAGAGTAAAGACAATAGCACAGCACAGCACACAGGTCATAGCAACAAGGAACCAGCAACAGCAGAAACTCCTCCCTATAAATCAGGCTTTGGAAATTTAAAGAATATGTACCTCAGCCCAGGTGTCTTCCCCTGAATCTCTAAGTGTGATTGACAGGCATGATTGACAGGGTGCTGAGTCATCTTAGGGGCTTTCAATGTGCATGCCTGCCCCAGAATTTACTTCAGTCTTAGTTATATTTATGGTAATGTAGTGCACCTTTAATGAGGAGGTTACACAGTAATGTGAAGGTGTAAAGGTCATGCTAGGAGATACAACATGATTGGGCTTCCTGAGGGCACCAGAAATCTCCTGAGTTTTTGTTATTGTCTTGGGACAGTAGAAGGAATGACAGTAGGGTACTGTTTAGAAGTAAATGGATGGAAGTGAGTGACTTCCTCAGCTCCATTGTTTCTAATCTTACTGTTAGAGTGCAGACTTTTTTCCTCCTATTCATTAAATGCCATTAAATCACAACTTGTGAACCTTCTAGTTTTGAGTCACAAGAGACTGCTGCTACTACCCTGATAATAACAACAAACCAGACAAGCTACACTGGATGGTGTAGTGAAGGCTGAAGGAGAGCAGAAGAACTTAGAGGCTCTACTATAGAGTGATCTTCCCCTTCCCAAGTTAAGATAATGGCCCAGCGAAGTGTAGGATAGAACACAATGAGGATTGAAGTCACTCTGGGCTTCACTGCACTGTAGTGCATGAAGGCTTAGAGATGCCTTTAAGACATAGTAAGCTTTTACTGGGAATAAATTCGTGATCCTCTAAAAACTAGAAGTAGGCCAGTAGGGCAGAGATACCATCTATAAAGATGGGAGTGGATCTGAAGAATGAAAAAAAAAAATTATCAGTTCCACACTAAAAGCTGGATTTGAGAAATCATTTGTGGTTCAGAAACCTGGTGCCTGTGCTATAAAACAGCAAAGAAATTTCTGGTGTTTTATTGGTATTTACTTGGTGCTTCTTCAGGGCTAGAAATTCTTAGCATTCTGACAGAAGAAAAGCAGAGAATTTTCTGAAGAAAATATAATTTGTGGCAAGTGTTACTGTTCATTCATGTACTATGTCCAATGTCCAATTAAAACTGCAAGGCACATGAAAAAGCAAAAAGACAAAAACAAAAAACAAACCAAAAACTGGAGCTTGTGATCATGAGTGGAAAGAAGCAGATCTGAATGAAGATGAATCATATTTTGGAATTATCAGACAGAGACTTAAAAATAACCACGAATTGGGACTGTGACTTTGGTAAATCCAGCCAAAGCGTTTTCATTGTTTTCTTCCCCACTTTCTCCAGTACCTTGCCTTCTGAAATGTAGTTTATCTCTTTTTTTCTCTCTCTCTTTCTCTCCCTGTCTGCAAACTTCTGCAGATTTTCTTTTCCTTTGCAGCAGTTCCAAGCTCCAAAGTCTCTAGAAAATGAGTGGCTGTGTATAAAACACCAAAGACAAGAAACACTGGCTCCCTCTAATCAGAAATGGGAGGAAGTGCTGATAGGAATCCTCTATATGTAGTAGCCTCATTAGATCCTCTCTCAGATGAATATATCCCATTCCTGGGTCAGATGAAAATAAAATCTGATCACCAGAAGATCATTTAGGTGATAAGTGACATTCTTGGGATCTAATAAAGTCTATGGACTGAAACCTGAGAAGGAGCTCCTGGATTCCTTCCTTCCTTTCTCTCTTCCCAAAGGAAGCCCCAATCTTCTTCTTGTCCTTTCCTTCTGAGGTTTTCATCTGTTAGAAAACTCAAACCCTTTAGCTTTCTCTGATATTATCAGGGAGAGGCGAGCTGGAGGGAGGAGGGAGACCAAGGGGAGCTGGGGAGCTCAGGAAGTTTCCTGGTGTCTCTGGGGAGAATTCATCATGCTGCCCACCATGTGGGAGGGGTGCAGGGCAGCACACATATTTTCAACGGGTAGGGAGACCAATAAGCCCCTGGGAAGGGCTCCATGTCAGCTCTCTCAGCTGTTTACCATGACCTTCTTCGGTCCCACGGCTGTCTGTCCAGGCTTGCTTACATGTAACTTTTTTTGAGAGCTTCTTGTAGTTATTTCTATAGTGCTGGCTTGCTTATTTCTTTCAGGTATTTCAGGTATTTATCTAAAAATTTTGGCCTCAAGTTTATCTTTCTATCTAAAATGATATGTACTAAGTGATATCTCCAGACTTTCAAAACACTCTGTGAGTTATTCATGTGTGCCATGGGTCCCTAGATACAAAGATCTTTGGTGTAAAATTTTTGAGTAAATCCCAGCTGTTGTGTATACCTCCTTTTTCCTGTTCTCTTGATCTATTGGTGATGATTGGGGTAGCTATATGCCAAGAACAAGGACACTTGTCTTGATAAGAGTAACGTGTAGCAGTGATGCCAAGACTAGTCAGTGACAGCCACCAATGACAGGTGGCTCGGAACCTGCCTGGGCACTTCTGGCTCTGGGATTTAGGACAGGCTGTATATAGGGTATGGTTATTGCAGCCTAACATTGGGAGATGCAAGTAGGAGCCTATCTTTTCTTTTTGTTTTCTTTTCTTTTTCTCTTTCTAAAAGTGTACAAGAGATATTTTAAAGCTAGGTAATACATCATAACATTATGGATAAATGTCTGTCTCCAAAATGTCATTTTTACATTATATTTTAGGAACATGGGACCAATTTAAGATGGAGGTTTGTTAAAAGACTGATTTTTTTTCTCCAAATGTAAATCAAAGAGTAAAAATATAAGGCCTCAAACTTGATTATTATATGGAGGGATAGTGAACAAAGATTCCACATAACAATCTACAACTCTTCTCCTTTTTCCCCTTCTGACTCAAGTCTATGGTATACTTTAACAGACAAATGTACTCAGAGTAGCTTAAAGTATTAAAGAAAATACTGTTATGACTTAATATAAGAAAAAGGAGTGCTAATTGATATCTCCTAGAGAAAATTCTGACTAATCTATTTATAGTTATAAACCTAGAACTGTGAAAAAGATTATTATAATTCAGCATGGTCAATACATCTAAAAGTACATTTTGATTTAATGCAATTAGTTTATGTTATGTATATTTTCTTATATGTTCATCTGGCTGTTAATTTGTTTTAGTAATTAGTTAAAGTATCTATAGCTGTTTCAGTAACTTTTTTTGAGTTTATATTATTTAAAAAAATTTTTTTTGCCCTTACAGTGTTTTGTTTCTGTAGGAAACATAAAAGAAATCATTATACAAATATTCAACAGTAACCAGACTCAAACATTACAGGATAAAAACCGCTAGGCTCAAGGGCTACACAAAACTTTGCAAGTAAGAACCTTAAACTTTAAAGGTGATGTATGGCTTAGGTTAATATATATGTTTCTGTATGTTAGCTTTCAGGTAAACTCTGTCCTCTAAAAGTTCCTTACCTCAGCTTCGGGAACTTCGTCAGACCCTATCTGGTGACAGTAATGTGAGTCATATACAGAGGAATACAAATTAGAAAAATACAGAAAATACAACAAAATTTCTGAGATCCTTAGGATATATTTATAGAAATAGAGTACCAGAGAAAAGGAGAGAAGTGGCCAGAAGATATATTTAAAGAGACAATTTGGGTTTTTCTAAATTGTTTAAAGATGTCTGTCAGCAAACTTCAAAAAGATAACTACATGTTTGTGCATGTCCATGTGCACACATATACACACACACAAAACATGATGCAACACACTTGAGAACATTGGATTCAAGCTGATGAAAACCAAGATAAAGAGAAAATCTAAAACTATTATGCACTACACACATGATTTCTCACAGAAACAATGCAGGATAGAAGACAATAAAGAAGAGATATAAATTCTTGAGGGAAAAAGTCAACCTAGAGTTGCATATACAATAAAATATATTCCTTAAAAGCAAAAGTGGAACAAAAGTGTTTTCAGATAGCCAAAGAGGATGAATTCTGTCCCCAGAAGACCTTCAGTACAAGAAATGCTAATGGAGTTCTTCAGGCTGGAAGGCAACTATCTCAAACTGTAGTACAGTAATAATACCACCATGGTTTGTAGGGTATATAGTATACATAGAAGCAAAATTCACAACAAGGGTATAAAGTATAAAAGAGAATAAACAGAATTCTCACTACTGTAAGATTATTATGTTGTCCATAAAGTAGTATACTATTTCAAGATATTCTATGTTAACTTAAAGATGTAATCTCCGTGCCACCATAAATTACTCTTACAGGTATGGTTAGAGAAGGAAACATGAAATTTTAAAAAATACTCTGTTCATTTAAAAGAAGGCAGAAAAACATGTGCTTGGGGTAAAGTATGATTGGGCAAGTGAGCAATAAGCAGGGGTTGAGGGAGAGTTCAGGGTAGCTGGAGGGACGCAGGTGGACGGACTCTCCTAAGTGCCCAAGATCCTTAGCAGGCTGTTTAACTCATCACATTGGAGGCAAGTGCCATCTTGAGTGATGGTACTTGCAGAAATCATGTCCAAGAAAAGCTGAGCCACAGAGGAGAAAACTCTACCAAGGCAGAGCAAGAGGTCACAGAGGGAGAAAAGAACAAATACCAGGTAACAGACATCTATGAAAAGTTCATGGAAGGAATGAAGAAAATAGGTGCCTTCAAAGACAAAATCAACCAAAAGTTCACATCAGTTTCACTCAACATGTCTATAGTGAATTTTGAGGATAACTGGTAAAAAAAAAAAAAAAAAGCTAAACCAAATAGTTCAAAATTTGAAGGACAGATGCAATAATGATATAGAATTCTCAAAAAGATGTCAGGCAGAAAGTACCTGAAATAAAAAATCATTATAGAATTCAAACATAGGAGAAATGACCAATGTGAAGACAGAGTATCTGATATTGAGGACAAAATAGTGAGTTATAATAAAGAGCTCAAAGAAGCCAAAAGAATAAGGGGAAACTACCCAAAAGCTACTAGATGACAACAGAAGACCAATCTAAGGCTAATCAGATTTAGAGAAAACTTAGAAGACAGCACAGATAGATTAGCTAACACACTTACAGTAATTATGGAAATTTCCAACTACCAACAGAGTTTTAAACACAAGGAAAATTTCCCACACATAAGAAAAGAGTTTAAAACACAAGTAAATGATGGAACAACAAAGAATTGTAATGAAAAAAGAAGTGCACTAAGACATAACCTTATTAAATTCCTAGTTATCCAGCAAAAAAAACTCCAGAATTTTAAAAGCAGCCAGAGAAAAACAAAACAAACAAAAAGAAATCACATAAAACCAATTAGAATCACAGCAGACTTCCCTACACAAACCCTGAAGACCAGAAGAGCTTGAAGTATTTCAAGCTTTAAGAGCCAATAATTTCCAACCCAGATGAACTTACCTAGCAAAGCTACCCTCAAAGTAGGAGAAATAAGTTATTGCCATGAAAAAGATCAGCTCTGGAAATATATGAATACTAAATGAGCTCTAGAGAAAATACTTAAAAATATTCTCAACAGATACAACAAGTTGGACACAGCTAAAAACACAGAGGAAACTAATGTCAGAGAATAAACTATAACAAAAAATATCAGGAAAAGAAAAACAAAGGTATACCAACAGATAAAGAAGGCAATGACAGTAAATAACTAACATGTCTGAGTAATATCTCTTAATGTTAAGTGCCTCAACCATTCAATTAAAAGACACACACTGGCAGACTGGAGCAATAAACAGAATCCAACAATCTGCTGCATTCCAGAAACTCGTCTAATTAAAAAAGAAACTCGTAGACTAAAAAGTAAAGGATGGAAAACAACTTTTCATGCACCAAGACCCCAAAAACAAGCAGGGGTAGCAATTCTAATATTAGTCATGGTAAAGTTTGAGCTAAATCTGATTAGAAGAGACAGTAAGCTCACTACATGCTAGTAAAGGAACAATTCAACAAGAAGAGATAACATTATAAGGATATATGCACTGAATATGGGAGCACCTATCTTCATAAGACAAATACTGCTGAAATTAAAAGATCAAATAAACATACACTCGTAGTAGAGAATTTTAACACTCCACTTTTGCAGATAAATAAATCAACTAAACAAACAAAAAAAAAGCAATAAAGAAATTTCAAAGCGGAACCACACCCTTAAGCATGTGGACTTAATAGATGTACACAGAGTATTCCACCCCTCTACAACAGCAGCACATTCTGATCAGCTGCACATGGTAATTTTTCCAAAAATATATCACATACTCATCCACAGAGCCCACTTAAGTAAATATAAAAAGAAGAGAAATTACCTCATGCCTATTATCAGATCACTGTACAATGAAAATAGAAATCGAGGGGGCTGGGGATGTGGCTGAATGGCCGAGCCCTTGCCTTCTATTCTCAAGGCCCTGGGTTCAATCCGTAACACCACACACACACACACACACACACACAAAGGGGAGGAAAATTATAAAGTTGAGAGTGGAAATCAGTGAAATTAAGGCTATAAAACCAGTAAAATAAACCAAAGAATTGAAGAGCTGGTTCCTTGAAAGAATAAGTAAAATATGTAAGACTCTAGCCAAAGTTACTAAGAGAGAGTGAGAAAAGACATCAATGCAATTAGAAATGAAAAGGGTGAAATCACAATAGACACTGTGGAAACTCAGAAGATAGTTACTACTTTGAAAAACTGTATTCCAACAAATTAGTGAATTTTGAAGAAATGAACAGATTTCTAGACATATGCAAACTACCAAAACTATTCTAAGAAGACAGAAATATGATTAACAATCCAGTAGCAATCAATGAAATTGACACAAGAATAAATACTATACCAATTTTAAAAAAGAAGCCAGCGACCTGATGGATTCATTCCTGAATTCCACAAAACCATGACGAATGTATCACCAATACTCCTCATGCTCTTCAAAGACACTGAAAGAGATGGAGTGGTCCCAAATTCATTTATGGGATCTAGTATCAATTTGATCCTCAAACTGGATAAAGACCCAACTGAAAAAAAAAAAAAAACTACAGGCCAATCTCCTTAATGAACATAGATGCAAAAATCCCCAACAAGACATTAAGAACAACAATGCAGCACATTATCAAAAAGATCATACATCATGGTCAAGTAAGTTTCATCCCAGAGATTCAAGGATAGTTCAATATATGTAGGTCAATAACTGTGATATATCACATAAACAGAAGCAAGGTCAACAACCATTATTATATCAATAGATACAGAAGAAGATTTCAACAAAATCCAACTCCTCTTCATGATAAAAATCCTGAAGAAAATAGGTATAGAAGGGCCATACCTGAATATGATTAAAGCTACATATGACAAACCAATAGCCAGCATCATATTAATTGAGAAAAACTAAAGGATTCCTCTTAAAATTGGAAACAAGAGAGGGATATCCACTATTATCTCTTCTATTCAACACAGTACTTGAAACATTAGTTAGAGCAATTAGGCAAGAGAAAAAATAAAAGTAAAAATAGGAAAGGGAGAACTCAAGTTATCATTGTTTGCAAATGATACTCTACATTAACGACCCAAAGAACTCTACCAAAACACTCTTAGAATTAATAATGAATCTCAGTAGTGGAGCAGAATACAAGACCAATACACAGAAACCAGTAGCGTTTATTTATACCAACAAGGAATAGGATGAAGGAAATTACGAAAATAGTGGTACCATTCATAGAAGTTTCAAGAAAAATGAAATACCTAGGAATTAACCTAACCAAGGAAGTGAAGGACCTCTACAAAGAAAACTACAGTATTCTGAAAAAGGAGACTAAAGAGTGCATCAGAAAATGGAAAGATGCCCCTGGTTTCTGGATAGGCAGAAATAATATTGTCAAAATGGGTAAGCTTTCATAACTGTTATACAGATTTTATGTAGTCTCAATCAAAATACCAACATTGTACTTTACAGATACTTAAAAAATTTCTAAAATTTACATGGAGCCAGAAGAGACCCAGAAAAAGCAAAACCGATTTTGGCAACTTTTTGAACAACGCAGGAGGCATAACAATAACTGACTTCAAGCTACTACAAAGCAACACTGACAAAAATGTCATAGTACTGGAATAAAAACAGGAAGATAAATCAATGAAACAGACTAGAGGATACACAAACTTCCCCAGACTTATCAGCTATTTAATCTTTGGCAAAGGGATCAAAAGCATACGTTGGAGGAAACAGCCTATTCAACAAGTGGTGCTGGGAAAATTGGTTAGCTGTGTGCAGATTGAAACTGGACCCTTATTTCTCATCATATACTAAAGTAAACTAAAAATGGACAAGATCTACATATCAAATCAGAAACATTAAGCCTACTGGAAAATAAAATAAATTTTTTTTTTGTAACTTGCACTTATAATGCAAATGCTTGAGCCACTGAACTAAATCTACAGCCCAAAATAAAACATTTGAAGACATAGGTGGAGTAAAAAATTTTCTAAACAAGACTTCAATTTTGCAAGAATAAAGAAATGGGATTGTATCTGACTATGAAGCTTCTGTACAGCAAAAGAATCAATAACTAAATAGACAACCTACAGAATGGAAAAAAATTTTGCTAGCTACTTCTTAGACAGAAGACTACTATCTAGAATATACAAAGGACTAAAAGATAATTAAACCACCTAAAATTAATGAGCCAGTGAAGAAATGGGAAAGAGAAATGAACAGACACCTAATAGAAGAAGAAATACAATGGTCAACAAATATATGAAAAAACTCTCAACATCTCTGGCAGTTAGAGAAATACAAATTAAAACTGCTAAGATTCCATCTTACTCCAGAAAGAATGGCAATCATTAGGAAAGCCATCAATAACAAATACTGGTGAGGCTGAGGTGAAAAAAGAACTCTCTTTCATTGTTGATGGAATGTAAACTAGTATAACCAGTATGGAAATCAATATGGATATTTCTCAAAGAACCGAATTTGGAAATTTCCTATGACTCAGTTATCCTCTGTTAAGTACCTTCCCCAAAGTTCTTAAGACATCATATTACAGCTATACATGCATAGCAGTGTTTATAGCAGCACAATTCATATTAGTTAAAACATGGAAACAGCCTGCCTGTATAACCCATCAACAGATGATCGGATAAAGATGGAATATTATTCTGTTATACAGAATGACTAATTTGAGATATTTGTAGGAAAATGGATGCACCTGAAAAATATAATTTTAAGTGAAATAAACCACACTCACAAACTTAAAAACCATATGGTGTCTCTCATCTGAGAGAGGCAAAGTACAAACAATTAGAAAATAAAGGATGAATAGAAGGGGACAAGGAGATGGATCTCTTGCAATAGGGAAATGGTCCAAGGGAGAAAATGGGAGGGATGAGGAGGACAAGAAGAGGAAATAAGTAGAATAAATATATGTCATGTACAGGAACCTAATAACCTCAATTAATGCAAACATTGTATGTCACACATGAGCTAACATTAGTAATATCAATAAGGAAAAATGCGATAGGGGAATTGGAGGAGAAGGGGAGAGGGAAAGGGGAAAAAGAAGCTGTGATATGTGTATGTAAGCACTCCCCAAGATGATTGCAAACTGAAAGAATTGCAAACATGTATTAATAAAATTTAAAAATAAATAAGTTATCTCAAAAGAAAAGGGATCATAAGGATTGTTCAGAGGTTCCTAATTAACATGTAGTCTACATTTAATAAAGGGAGAAATTACATGTCTACATACAAACATATAAATATTTGTGGAAATCCCCCAAAAGTGAAAGCTTTATCATCATTAGACTATATTCAGTGATTTCTTTGTGTTATTATACTTCCCTTGCAATTTTTGCATGTTTTAAATGGTCAAAGAAAAATATACTTAAGTGAAGAATAGTATCAGGGATATGTCCTCAGACACTTAACTCATTTATCTATTAATGGGTCATGAAGTAGTTTCCAGTTCCCACCAGCAAATGTAGTACCCTCTTATTTTCTATACTTCAAACTTATTTCAAATTTGCTTTAGTCCCCCCACCACAAGGAAACAAATGTTAATGTGTTTCTTACAGACCTGTTCTTCTTGCCTTGGCTCAGTTAGAGTTCATGGGCTTTTCAGATTAGAAAACGCTTTTGTTCAGGACTCAGCAGCTGTGCACACTACCTGGGCCTCCAATGCTTCTGGCAGTAATTTGGCGCTTTGAATCACTCTTTCACTCAGCAAGAGGAGCAGAGAAGATAATCACTACCCACAGAGAGAGAAACCTGAGTTTCCAAGCAGCTTACCTTTTCCCTGGCATTAGTCTTGCTTCAGGACAAGATATCCTCCTTGTCCATTGTTCTTTTAATCATAGTGAGTCTGCATTAAAGGAAAGGAGGCATGGGCCAGGGACTTGAGAATGATATCTTCCTTCTCCTCCAGCTAAGCCCATGGTGAAATGTGCAGCATATGGAGCAGAGCCTGACAATCATCTTCACTGAGGAGTCAGTGGGACCTGGGGGCTTCTCTCTCTGCACATCAGGACTCAGAAAAGTTTGTACTTATTTCTGAGAATCTATGGATGGCAGGAGTCACTCAAAGAGCTTGAAGTCTCTACATATTTCTGGTGCAGCTGGAGTAAATGAAATGAATCTCCAGCCACCTACCTGCTGCTGCCACAGGTGCGTCTCTGTGTTCCTTGAAAAGGTTCCCATTCTGCAATCAGATCCTAGAATCCCTTGTCATATTATTGCATAAGGTAAAATAAACCAGTATGATACAGATTTTACAATCACTGTTTCTTGTGCTCACAATGAGGTTGAGAAAGGTGTTTGAACCACAGAACTCCTGTGCAGTGTGTTCCTTGTGGTCTGGACACTGGGGCCAGAAAATAGCAGGAGTACGTGACTCTTGTGGAGTCAGCAGTTTTGGCAACTGCTCCAGAAGCAAAAACGGAAGGGGTAGGTATGGGGAAAGGTCAGAGTTCATTCTCCACTATCAGCATAGACTTTATGAAATGCATGATTAAGACACTTAGTTTTTGGCTCATACAGACCTGGAAGGTATCCCAAGGAGCAAGGAACACACAGGATGGCAGAGGGGTAGGTGGATATGTGTGGTTGCTGCCGACAGAATCAGAGGAAGGAAAACGATAAGCCCACTCTGGGAGTTTTGACAGGTTGATTTGCTGACATTGAGCTTTCAGATCTGATCTCTCATTTGAGCTATGTAACAAGAAATTCATGGGCTCCATTCTGCTGTGTTTACGCTACAAAGACCTTTGGTTCTGCAACCACATTGCATACTTAATCCCCAAATACCTGTTTGTCTAGCCAGTTTTTTTCTCTCCAGTAGAATTACAGAGGAAATGTGCCTTTCAGGCTTGAACTAGGATCCTTCTTTGAGTTTTTGTGAGGGTATTTGTGGCAAAACTGAGTCCAGGAAAGGAATGACACCCAAGGAAGTCAAGAGGCAGTGAACAGTTTTATTTATTTACACTGGGTGGTCCTGGCTGGAACCTGTCCCTTAACAGGCACCCAGGGCCTGTGGGTTAGTATTTTTATATACTCCACAAGCAAAAGGTACAAAGGGGAGACAGAGCAGCCTAGCAGTTCTCTGATTACCTAGTAGAGTGAGAGCACTGGTTACAAGGTTAAGTTAATGATAATGAAGCTTGGTACAGTCAGACATCCTGAATGTTTACTTATGCTCTCATGGTTACAGAGGTCAAGAAAGCAATTACAAAGCTGTGAAGGAATTGTATAGCTAGGCAGTTTCCAAGAACATAGTTTTTGAAAAGAACAACTTTTCTTGTATAATTTTGCCTTTCAAGTGGATGTCTTGTTTTGTCTACCTTATATTTTACTAAGTATTTTTGAGTCCATGTTTGAGGCTGGCCATGCCCTGAAGTTTGATCTTTTCCTAAGCAGTCTTCAGATATCAATTGCCTTTTGTTTTAACTTGCGGCTTTTTTTTTTTCTACTGGGAATCAAGCTCAGAACCTTGTGCTTGCTGGGCAGGCACTGTGCTGCTAAGTTATATCCCTGACCCTAATTTGTGGTTTTAAAATCTATTCACCTGAAGCAAATCCAGTTTGGCAATTACATTTTGTTCTTTCTTTTTTCTCGGCTTAGTTACTTCCTTAGTTGCTGGGACAGAATACTTGAAACCCAAAACTTAAAAGGAGGAGAGGATTATTTTGGCTCATATTTCAGTATGCTCCTCAGTCCTCGTGTGGCTGGCTGGCCCTAGAGCTCACTGAGAGTTATGGCTTAGTGGTGGAAAATTCCAGCAAAGCCTGTGCTCCACGGAAGTTCAGGATGCTTCTGGTTTCTGGCTGTGAGGCTGGGGCCCGAGCTGTTCATCCCACGATACTTCCATGGCTTCCTGACCCTGGATGTCTCCCACAGTTGCATCTTACCCTGATACAGGGAGCCCCAAGATGGAGCCAACCCATGGCAGCTCTGAGTCCTGAATTCAGTTGGTCCTTTTTCAAAATGGCAGCCAATTGCCCTCTTGTGGGGATGCCCAAATCACACTGGATTCACCCACCAGCCACTGCAGTCTGCAGCATCTACTGCTCCATTTCACTGGTGTGTTTCTTTATGGAGGTCTCTGAAATCAAAAGTAGTCACTATGCCTTTGCATGTTCATGCTGTGGTTCTCACACTGTGAGCTGGGACTCAAGGAAAAAGCACCACTTGCCACCTTCCTCTTCTGTGTTGAGGGCCCTCTATTTGCTCTCCCTGTGGGCTCCAATTCTTACTTCTGATCTTTGCTGGGTCCCAAAGACTCACTTTTCTCTTTTCTTCCCCATAATGTAATATTCAATTGTCTGGATTCCAAATATTGAAGAAGTTGTTTATTGTTGTTCACTGCTACTACACCATCTTTCTGGAAGACTCAACATGGAGTTTTTCATATAAGAGAAATCATGCTGTATTTAATCTTCTATGTCTGATTTATTTCATCTAATATTATGATCTCAAGGTCCATACACTTTCCTACAAATTATTGAAATTTATTCTACTTTAAGGATGGTTAGTATTCCATTGTGTACATATGCCACTTTTAAAAAATCTATTTATTTGCTGATGGACATACAGGCCTTTTTCAATATTTAATGATTATTAATTATGCTTCTGTAAACATGGTCTTTTTGGAATATGCTCAAAAGAGATATAGCTGGGTTGAATAGAATTTCTATTTTAATTTTTTGAGGAATTTCCATACTGATATCCAAAGTGGTTCTACTGGTTAATATGCCCACCAATGATGCAGAAGGATTGCTTTTTTTCCACATCTTCCCAGCACTTTGTTTTATTTAGTTATTGATGATAGACGTTCTTTCTGGGAAAAGATGAAATCTCAGTGTTTCTTGGTGTGCATTTCTCTAATAGTTGAAGATGCTGAACATTTTTTCATGAACTTACTGATCATTTGTACTTTTGAACGATGTAATTCAGTTTACTTGATCATTTTTTGATTGGATCTTTGGGGGTAGGATCTAATATTTTTCATTCTTTATACATTTTAGATATTAGTTATCTGTTTGAAAAGTAGCTGGTAGACACTTTTTCCTATTTGTAGTTGTCTCTATTCTGTTCATTTTTTTTTTTTTGCTGTGCAGAGGATTCTTAATTTGTTGCAATTCTTTTTATTGATTCTTAGTGTTATTTCTTGTGCAGTTAGTGCTCTGTTTAGAAAGTCCCTTAAGATCTATGTCTTTAAGAGTTTTCTTACTTTATTTGCTAGCAGATTTAGTGTTTCTATTTTAATATCTAGGTCTTCAATAACTTCGATTTTATTTTAGTACAGGGTAGAGAAGTGGAGCTGCGTTCATTCACTTGCATATGGCTAATCAACTTGTCCAGCTCCATTTTTGGGGAAAAGATTATCTTTCCCCAGTTGTTTTGGCCATTTTGTCAAATGTCAGATGACTGAGTGTGTCTGAGGTTATTTCTGCATCCTCTATTCTGTTCTATTGATCTGGATATCTATTTTTGTGCCAGTATCATGCTACCTTTATTTCCTTGCCTATATTTCCTTGTTATCATCTATTCAGTTTTTATACATTCTTTGTTCAATTTTGGTAATTAATATGTGTAGGGAATTTCACCATTTCTTCCAGGCTCTCCAATTTATTGGAATACAAATTTTTGAAGTAGTTTCTTTTTAACCCTCTAGATTTTGGTGGTGTTGGTCATGATTTTCTTAGGGCTGGAGATTTAACTCAGTGCATAAGCACATGCCTGGCAAGCGTGAGGTCATAAGTTTGATTACCAGTACCAAGAAAAAAAGGGGGGGCTTCTTTCCTTTCTGTTTGTAACTTTTTTTATTTTAAAGAGAATAAAACTAAACAAAACAAAGCAAATCAAAACAAAATAGTGAAAGTGATACAGCACTTTGAAACAAGGTAATCAGCAATGGCTATCATAATGTTTCTTGTTACCTTCAAAATAGCTGTCCACACCAACAGACATAATAAAATCAAAGAAAACAGAACAGAATAAAACCAATCAAAACAAAACAATGGAAGCAATACAGGACTTCAAAATAAGATAATCAGAAATCAACAATGGCTACCATATCTTATCTTTGAAATAGCTGTCCACGCCATCAGATATAATAAAGTCAAACAAAACAGAATAAAACCAAACAAAATAAAACAATGAAAATGACACAGGCCTTTAAAACAAGATAATAGGGAATTACCAATGCCTACCATCTTCAGAAGGAAATCCTCCATAGTTGCTATATTGCATAGTGTTATCCTCTACATGGATGCTCAGACTACTGGTTTTTAAGCCTGCAAAGTCAAATAATACAGGCATTAAGTTGTTTCTTTACTTCAGTAGCTATCATCTCAGCCTGTGTTTCTCCGAATCAGCCAGTTGCTTATGGGGGGTGGTGGCACTTTTTGTCTCCCAGCCTGCATACCAGCTGGCTCATGGTGGGGAGGGGTTGGTCTCGCCTATGACTGCCACTGGCTCACAGGAAGGGGTTGGACCAGCCATGACTGCCACTGACTCACAGAATGGGGTTAGCTTCTTCTTGGTTCTCTTCCCAGAGTGCGTCTCTATAAGTTTGGCTTTGAGTTTATAAATTTTGTTTATCCTTTCAAACAATCCACTTTGATTCACTGCTCATTTGTATCATGTTCATTTTATTAATTTCCACTGTTATTTTGATCATTTCTTTCCTACTATTAACATCACATTTGAATTGCTCTTACTTTTATAGTACTGTGAGATGAATTCATTAGGCAATTTATTTGAGGTTGCTCAGTTCTTCAAATGCATACATTCATAGCAATAAAGTACCCTCTTGGGATTGTTTCCAATGTGTCCCATAGGTGTTGGAAAGTTTAGCTTCTACTGTCATTTAATTGTAGAACTTTTTAAAGTTTCTTCTGTGATCCACTGATTATTCAGTAATGTATTGTTTAATTTACATGTGTTTTTAATTTCTATGTGTTTTTTGCTGTTGATTTCTAGTTTCATTCCACTATGATCTGACAATATGCAGGAAATTATATTAATTCTTTTATTTATGTAGACTATGATTTATGCCCTAAGAAATGGTCTGTTTTGGAAAATGTTCCATGTACTGCTGAGAAAAAGGTGTAGTTTATTTTGGGGGTGGTGGTCTGGTTTATCTAACATGAGAGTGGGATGTTGAAATATCCTGTTATATTCACATTGGTATCTATTGTCATTTTCGGTCCAGCTGTTTCAGTTTTATGAAGTTGGGTAGGCCAACCCTGTTCTTTATATATTTATAATTATTATCTATTCCTGTTAGTTGTTCCCTTTTCCAGAATGTAATATCCATCTCTGTCTCTTTTGGCTAGTTTTGGCTAGTTTTGGCTAAAGTCTGATGTGTCTGAAAATAAGATAGCTAATCCTATTTGATTTGGGGCCCTGATTAAATAGCGTATTATTTTTCATCCTTTAATCTTTGGCTTATGAGTTTTATTTTGGATGACTTACATTTCTCTAAGTAACATATGATAATATTTTGGTTTTTGACCTAATCTTCCAAGCTCTATCTTTTGATTGGACCACTATCATTGAGAATTATTATAAGGTATTTAATAAATTGCATTATTATTGTTTTTGCATTGTTTTTCCAGTGCTCTTCCCTTTATTATTCCTTTTGATTAACTAATCTCCAAGTTAGATGTACACTTTCCTTTGGATTCTTTGGTACTGGTGTCCTCCCTGTCTCTATTTAGGATTCTCTTAAGAATGTTCTGCAATGCGGGTGTTGTGGTCATGCATTTCTTTAGAATTCCTTTGTCATGGAAAGTCTTAACTCCTCTGTCAATTTTGAATGCTAATTTGGAGGTCACAGAAGACTGGACTGACGATAAATTTCTTTTAAGGATCAAAAAACTTGGCTCCAATCTCTCAGCTTTTAAAGTATGTTCTGAATAGTTTGCTTATCTTTGTAAGTAATTTTCTACTTTTCACTAACAGCTTTTAGTATTCTCTCTGTCATTTTCAGGAATTTTGATTATGATATGTCACAGAGTGTTTTTCTGATTGTGGCTATTTGAAGTTCTATCTACCTCCTGTGCTTAAATACTGAAACTTTTTCCAATTTTTAAAAGTTTTCTGCTATGATTTCTGTGAATACACTTTTATTCCTTTTAAGTCACCTTGTAATATTTCATTTATTTTAAAATTCAGATTTTTTTTAGTCTTATAGCAACTGTTGAATCAATTTGCTTTGTGACTTTTTTTAACTTTCAACTTAAAAGGGAAAAAACCAGAGCAATGAAATAAATTGAAACAGTGATAAGACAGTAGAGAATCTACAATAGTTATTATATTGCATATTATTGTCCTCTAAATAGTTGCTTGGTTGTAGGCTTGCAAAGTCAATCAAGCAACACAGTTCCTCCAATCAGCTGGTTGCTCACACGTGTGTGTGAGCACATGCGCACGCGTGCATGTGTGTGCTCTCTTCTCAGGCCTGCTTACAGATGGGGGCTTAGCTTCCTTCCTTGTTCTCCTGGATTCATGCTCCAGTTCTTTTTAATGTACTGTTGAATCTATGGTCTATGAAACCCACCTTGTTTTCAATTTCTGACACTGTGTTTTCATATTAATTGAATCTGCTAGCATGATTTCTATCGTGGTTGTGTTTTTTTTTTTTTTTTTTTTTTGTACCAAGGATTGAACTCACAACCTCATGCTTGCCAGGCAGGCACTTACGCTGCTGAGCTAAACCCCTGGCTCATTCTATCGAATTTTTATATCTTATATTTCTGCTTGCTTTCTTTTATAATCTCTTGTCTTTTATCACAAGGTCATTCATATTTTGTATTGTTTTATTTAACTCAGTTTATTGTTTGTTTCTCCTTTAACTTTGTCAAATATTTTATTATTCTATTAAACAGATAAAATACCCTTTACAGTCTTTAAATATCTTATAAAATTGCTCATATGTTTAATCTTTGAGCTCTTCAAAAATTTTGACCATTTTGTTTTTTACTTTTTTGCCTATAATTTTCTGTACTTCAGTATCTAGGAGATCAGCTCTTGAAAAGGTAAGGGTTTGTGGAGGTGTCTTGTTCTCTGGATTTTCATATTTCTATTACCTTATTCAGCAGGTTGAAGATCAATTAATGTAGAGAAACTCTGTCTTTTTGTAAATATCTGTAGTTAGAAACTGTTTCCCTGTGATGTATCCTTGTGTTTGGTTATGTTTTGGCATTTATATCCCTCTTCAACTCCTCAGCATAATATTTGAGGGTCTTCTTCATGTCTAAACTTTGGAGGACTTGATCTCCAGTGCTACACAGAAAGCAGAAAACACGCTGATCTTGATGACACGAACAGACTAGTTACAAGGATATAGTAAACAGTAATTAACAGCAACAACTATGTCACCATTAGCAACAGCAAAGAATACAGCAATAATAATAGTCAGACAAACTGGGCATTGGCATATTATAAGAACCAAGAGAATCTACAACTGTATCATTCCAACCAATAAAAAAGTAAACTACAGTAATGACACAGACACAATGAGATAACCAAATATCAACACACAGTAAATATCTACTAAATGCAACACCTGTATCACCAATAAAAACAGAAAGGAATTCAGTAATAACAGTTTTTAGTTAACTTAAATATCTAAAAAATTAATACATATTAAGTGTAATAATAAAAAAATGGAGGTGGTAGAAAAAGGGAAAAAGACAAGTAAAATATGAAAAAAAGGGCAAATTGAGAAGGAAGAGAAAAAGGTGAGTAAAGAGTCCAATTGAAAAACAAAAGAAAGTTAATAGAATTTGCTAAAAGTAACAGAAAAAATAAGGAAACGAATAAAACAAGGCGCAAAAGAAAGGAAAACCAAACAAACAAAATCTCCTTCCAAATCAGTCTACAAAATTCTTCCATGTGTTTGGATGAGTGGTTTCTTTCCAGGGACTGTAGTATGCGAGTCTCTAAGGTGTGAGGGAGGGATTATGAATCACAAGGAGGCCTATTTTGTTTCTACAGTGCGTGGGTCGTGCGTCGGTATGTGCGTGGGTGCATGCCTAAGTGCCTGTGTGTGCTTACGTGTGCGCTGACTCCTGCCCTGTCTTTCTTGCTAGGTAGAGTTATAAGTGGCTTCATTTCTGCCTTAGGGTTGTTTCACTCCATTGACTCTGTGTCTGTGTCCTAGGTAGCCTAAGTCGCTGCTCTCTCTACCCAGCTCTACAGCCTATGGACACTTTAGGTGACCCCCACCCACCTTGCTCCAGGCATTTTAACTATAATGTGCCATGGAGAGGTTATTTCCTGGTCAGGTTAGTTTCCGCTTTTAAATGCCTCCAATACATGGATATCAATTTCTTTCTCAAAATTCTGGAAGTTTATTATTTCATTGAATAGGTTTTTTTAATGCTGTTAGTCTAAACTGTAGTAAGGACTATTGTTTCTTAGCTAGCTAAGTAGAGCCCCTGATTTTCTTTCAAGTAGCTAGTTGGTGGCCTCAAAGGTCTCCACCCTTCTCCCTAAGGAATCATAGTGCGACACAGGGTATAGAGAGTTCTAAGGTGAAAATAAATAAATAAATAAATAAGAAGGCAACTGTGCTACTACACCAGGGATGTCTGGTAGTAGTACAGTTGCATTTCAAGGAGAAAGCTCTTAGGACTCAACAGGTTTGCATCCTTCTGCATGGGATGTCGTCTGAAAGACCCCAAACTTAGTCTTCTTTCTCTCTTCATAGGCTCGTGGTGCACTGCAGGAAATACCCTGCAGATCTCTGCGACCTCACCATTAGGTTTTATCATTAAAAATCTGGAACAATTTTATTGCAACAATTGGGAAAATAAAAACAAAATAACAACAACAATAGAAAAATAACTTACTTTCTATTGTGATAATGTTTGGGTCTATTATAAACTAAGAAATGGTGAAAGATGCATACACAATGGTAGTCTCAATTATGATGTGGTAAGTCCCTGACTTATGGACTTAGTTTGCATTCCAGTTGCAAACTTTCACAGATGTGAATGGACATGTTACGAACATTAATAGATGTGAACAAACCACAGAAGTACCTCACTCTAATCCTAAACCCATACCACTATCTTTAGGTAACTGTAAAAATAAAAATAGTTTATCTACATTATTTGTGTGTTTGGTTTTTTTATGCTTTTTTATTTTTTATTTTATTTTAAAGAAGATAAAACAGAATAAAACCAATCAAAACAAACAGGACTTTGAAATGTTATGAAATCAACAATAGTTATCATAATGCCTTTTGATATCTTCAAAATAGCTGCAGATAACTTTGGATATGGTAAAAATCAAACAGAACACAATAGAACAGAATAATAAAAACAAGACAATGAATGCAATAAAGGATTTCAAAACAAGCCAATAGTAAATCCAAAATTCTACCATAATATATCTTACTATCAGCTTCTCTTGCCATCAGATTTAACATAAACAAAACAAAAAAGAATAAAACCCAACCCAACAAAACAATGGAAATGATATAGGACCTCAAAATAAGACCATAGGGAGTTAACAATGGCTACATCCCTCAGAAGGAGATCCCCTGCTAGATGCCACACTGCGTACTGCTATCCTCTGAACATATGATCAGACCACTGTCCCTAGACCAATGTTAGTGAAACACCAAAGCACCACAGGCATCCAATTACACTTCGTCTTGATAGCTATCATCACAGCCTGTGTTTCCCCTGATCAGTCAGTTGCTTACGGGGTGGGGTTGGGGAGGGAGGTTGGTACTTGTTTGCCAGCCTGTGCACAAGAAGGGGCTGGGGTCTACCCATTTGCAGTCAGGTGGTGGCCTGTACATGGCGCTGGTTCCAGGACTGGGCCTGTTTGCTGCTGTGGCCATTGTTCTCTCTCCCCCGCAGTCAGTGAATGGTCTAGTTTTTTATGCTTTATTTACATTATATACTGGTGTCAGAGGTGTGTAAGACCTTTATCGGTCTTATGAATGAATCAGACCTATGAACATTCTCCTGGACAGAACTAATTGATAAGCTAGAACTTACTGTACTATTTCTCAGTTAGATCATTTTTACAAAAGGCCAGGAAAGTGGTGTGAAATCATTTATGTTCATGCTTTCATGGCTGTGTATGTCTAGAAAGGCCCCAAAACTATTGTATTTAAAAAGGCCTCCAAGGAAGAGAAGATTGATATTGTCCATGATCCAGCCCTCAGATGTCCTCCTGATGCTCTGGGCGATATGGATGTCTCCTGTTTAATGAAACAACCACAGTGGGCAGTGTCCTTGACCTCCTTAAAATCCTCAGGCCAGTAAATCAGTCTTGTTTTCTACAAGTGATTCAGGAACTAAACCATAGACTAGTGCTCCCAGAAAGACCCAGTATTTCTCAGCCCCCTCTATGCACACTTCAGATGAATTTAAGCCCTGCAGGACATAATTATTGTGAAGGTACTCTTGCAACTCACCTCTCATCCTGCTCCTAGGAGAGGTCTTAGAAGCAAAGGGAACTATTGGGGTCTAGATTCCTTTCGAAATGGCAGATACCCAACAATGTAAAGAATAGCTAAACTAATTTTCAGAAGAGCCAGGCAGATTTGGAGGTTCAAATTTTGACCCTTGCTTTTGAACTTTCATGGTGAGATGTCCAATGTATCTTGGTCATTTGCTATAGCCCAGATAAAAAACAAAAAATCCTACAAGAGGCTAGGAGATATGCAGATGAATAATATGCTGCAAAAAGAGAAATATTTCACCCTGGGAAAGTTGTTATCTCTTCTACAGAGTCTAGTTTTATTATTAGCAGTGGGCTAGAAATGAGATCTAAAATGATAACCATTCATATCATGGGAATAAAAAGATACATTAAGAAAGTTGCTCACTGTGAAAGAGTGGGAGAGGTTACATAGGGCAAAGAAGAAAATCTTTTTCCATGGCTTATTAGTAGAAGCTTTCTGTAAATGTACATTACATTGTCCAAAGACTTAAGACAGGAGATTTGAGTATAAGACAAACTGCCTGGGGAAGTAGGTATAACCTATTAAATTACAGCATCCCAGGAAACATGTGGGGAACAGTTACAAAAGCACTGCATGGGGAGCCAATCAGAGCACTGTCTTCAGTGACAACATGAGCAAGTTGATGACCTAGATTTGGTGTCATCCTGAGGAGTGACAGATGCAGCAGGGCAGTTGTTCTCTGCTACTGTGCTCTCACTTTCACAGTAGTCCACACTCATGCTGTAGAGTGTACTTTCTGCCTACATTTACTTGGCTCAAACTCACTCTGCAGAGTGCATTTCTTTTCCTACCTTTCATAAATGTAAAACCTCACTATCTTTTGTTCGTATTTTAGCCAATTCTTTGTTCAAGAGAAGAACCTAGAAAGGAGGAGACCTCAGAACCCTGCAACTCAGTAACAAAAATTGATGGCACAGTATTTCATTAGCCAAATCAACCCACATATTCAGTGAAAATTACAAAAATCCAAACTCTTATGACTCAATTCCTGGAAATGTCCTTTTCTGTGTTCAATCACTAGGACCTGGAAGAGGATCAAATGAGAACAGCTGAGGAACAAATAACAGGTGAAAATATGGCTGTCACAATTGGCAATGCTTAAAGCACACTCAAGGCTAAAGGAAAACTCAAGGCTAACCAGGAAAAGCACTGGGCCACTGGCCAACCACAAGTGTGTGTCAGGTGGCTGCTGTGCCGGATTCATGGCACAGATGACTGACTGACGCAGAGAGGGGCTAGACCAGCTGAAACTCTCATCTCCCACTCTGATGAAGAGGGCCGAAGTGCCTGGAGCAACCTACAATTCCCCTGTCCATGGACATCCACCTCTCCTCTGAGGAACCTTGGGTGACGCTGGACATGATGGGTGAGCCAATTCAATTGCCAGTGGATACAGGGGCAACTCACTCTGTTTTAATGTATCTTTCTGGAAAACCACCCTCAAGATCTATAGCAAAAATTGGAATCAAGGGACCCCTAGTCAGAACTGCTCTACATTTGCTCTGACATGTCAATTTAAAGGTAAAATGTTCAACCGTGAGTTTTTAAATTGTCCCACACTGTACAACTCCCTTACTAGAAAGAGACTTAGCAAAATTAGGGACAATTTTCAAATCCTAGCAAAGATCAAAATGGATTTTACTTGTTGGGACTACTAAGACCCGTATGATCTAATTCGCCATCAAGCCGACCCAGCCAATTTCTCAACTAAGCACTGAGCAGGGAAGAGGACCATAAAAGCCTCTGGGCTCACACAGAGAGGTTTCTCAAACACGATCCTTTTCTGCCTTAGGGCCAGTCCCCTTGCAATATTTCCATTCCCTCATAGCTTTCAGGAGAATATAGGGTAGCACAAGACCTCTGCCTCCTTAATGAGCCTATCATCCCAATTTACCTTCTCGTGGCAAATCCATAGAAAGTCCTCTCCCAAATTCTAGGAGACACAAATTGGTTCTCAGTCTTAGACCTGAAAGATGCTTTATTTTCTCTTCCCCTCCATCCAGATTCCCAGCTCATTTGCCTTTTAATGCAAAAGTCCTATTTAAAAACAAAACAAAACAAAACAAAACAAAACAAAACAATATACTCAGTTCTGTTAGGGTTTTAGAAATAGACCTTTGTCAGGCACCGGAAAGGGTATTAAGGAGTCTAGAGCTTAAAAGAGAAATATCCTGTAGTATATTGGTGACAGTCTAATCTGCACCCTACACTATCCAAGTCCTCAATTTCCTAGCTAAGAGGGGATATAAAGGCTCGAAGGAAAAGGCTCAGGTATCCCATCAGCAAGTCTAACACTTGGTATATATTCTTACACTCAGCGGATGACAAGTCTCTAGGGACCAGATTCAGGCTATCTGTGATTTTGGGTCCCCTGTCACCAAACAATGGCTTGATTTCTTCTTAACAACGGGCAGTGTCTGTCAGATCTTGAAACCTAATTTTAGACGTATGTCAAGGCCTTTATATGAAGCCAACAAATGTCCTGAGTTTGTGCTCCTAGAATGGACAAAAGCGACTGGCAGTGTCTTTCGAGCCTGACTCGGGCTCCAGCACTAGGAATACCTGATTTAAGAAAATTTTTCTTTCACAACGATCATAAAAGAGAGGAACTGCTTTGAGTGTCTTGATCCAAAAGCTGAGATGAGAACTCCATCCAGTGGTTTACTTTTCAAAAGAGATAGGAGTGGCCGCTGGATGGCTACTCTATCTGAAGCAGTAACAGCTACAACTACACTAATAGAAGTTGCAAAAATAATTTTAGGACAAAAATTAGAAGTCCTTGCTCCCCCATCAGTTGAGAGCTATTCTTGAGACGAAAGGTTACTTCTGGTTGACAAAGGAACAGCTAACCAAGTACCAGGTCAAGCTTTCAGACACCCCTGAGGAAATCATAAAGGCTGGAAATACTCTTAATCCCGCCTCACCGGTGCCTGCAGGCCCAGAGGTTAGCCACCCTTGTGAACGAGTAATTTCCTAGATCTAATGTCAGAATGGGGATACATAAACCAGTTACCATTAATCTTGTGGCCACTGTGTTCTTTCTTTCTCTGTGGCCTGTTCTGCAGAATATACTTCTTTTTCTACCTTTAATAAATCTAAAGCTTCACTACTTTTTACATTTTCTTGTACAATTCTTTCTTCAGGACAACCTAAAAGGACACAGACACTGATAACACATATGTTGACATGGATTTAATATATAAAATATATAAGCAACTAGTTCACTGAGCTGTGTTGCTATAACAAAATATAAACTGGATGAGTTGCAAACAACAGAAATTTATTTCTGAGTTCAAGAGGCTGAGAAATACAAGATCAAGGCACTGTCACATTTGGTGTCTGGTAAGGGTCCACTTCCTCACAGGATGTTATCTTCTTACTATATCTCAGCTGGCTGCAGGAGTGTGGCATTACTTTGGGGTCTTTTAATGTCATTCACAGGGACTCCCTCCTCATGACCTCTTCACTTTTCAAATTTCCTACGTCCTAATCCCATAATCCCATAATCTTGGGGTTAGGATTTCAACATATGAATTTGGGAGTGATAAATAGCCCTCTTTAGCTCTCATACAACTTAACAGCAATAAAACAAGAAACCTAGATTTAAAAGGCACAAAGTATATGAACAGACACTTTCACAAATAAAATATACAAATGGCAAGGGATAGAAAGGTACTCAACATCATTAATCATCAGGAAAACACACATCAAAACCATAGTGAAATATCACTTCATATCTTTTAGTGTGGCTATTATAAAAGAGATTAAGGGGCAGTTATAAAGAGAGTCTTAGCATATTGTAGGTAGGAATGTAGTACCATCATTGTGGAAAATAGCATGGAGGATCCTAAACATAATGGAACTACCATATCATCTATCATCCTCACTTCTGGGTATATACCCACAAGAAATGAAGTCAAAATCTTCAAGAAATATCTGTTACTTCTATGTTCACTGCAACATATTCACAATAACCATGAAAAGGAAACAACCTAAGATCTTTTCAATGAATGAATCAATACAGAAAATGTGTGTATGCATATACAATATACAGTATACAATGGAATATTACTCAGCCATGAAAAGAAACTCCTGTCATTTGTGACAATATGATGAATCTGGAGGACATTATACTCACTGAAGTAATCAGGACACAGAAATATAAACTATTGTATCTCACTTATATGTGAAATCTAAAAATGTCAAATTCTGAACTTCAGAAACAGAAAGAAGACTGGTGGTTTCCAGAGATAGAGTGGTAGGAAGGTTAGGAGATCCTGCTTGTAGAGGCAGTTGTGACTCCATTTTCTTTTTAGTCTCCATTTTAGCTTGTAGTTAAACTTTAAGTCACCACACTCCTAAAAGTCCCTCTCATCTAGTTAACTGTAAATCCCACAAAAGAGAACCAAGCAGTTAGATAAGGAACAAATGGTTTTAGCACACACTGGTAGGGTGACTATTGCCTGAATCCTGTGTAACAAATAAACCAGATGTTGAGGGAGAGGGTTGTAAAAGGGTCTTGTGACATTCCAACAAAATGATGTGGTGTAAAGTGCTCACTAAGGTAACCAAGGAACTTGTGACACCATAAAATGGTTCAGGAGAGCAAAGACTTGGGGTCAGCAGCTTCAGCCCCTTTTGCTGTTCTGCTGTCCACCAGATTCAAATAAAGTTTCCTTGCTTCTCAAGTGTCGGCCTC
This sequence comes from Dolichotis patagonum, assembly GCA_004027295.1. NCBI lineage: Eukaryota > Metazoa > Chordata > Mammalia > Rodentia > Caviidae > Dolichotis > Dolichotis patagonum. The sequence goes on along the minus strand of PVJX010014786.1, from coordinate 16,443 downwards.
TTGTGAGTGTGTCTCACAGTTTAGCAGTAACATGGCCAAGGGGTACCAAGTTATAAGATGAGTTAAGTTCTAAGATCTAATGGTGATGATAGTTAATAGAAAGCTTTGAAATTTACTGGGAGGAGCTTTTAAGTATTCTTGTCAAAAAAGGTCAACTACGCGATGTAATGGATGTGTTAAACACCTTAATCACAATCACAATATATTTTTATGGAAAATCAACACCTTTGTACCTTAAATATATTCAGTTGTATGTCAGTTATACTTCAGTAAAACTGAAAAATAATTTTTAAGATTAATTTTTTAAAATTAAGCCATTTATGCTGGTGCTATGAGGCCTGCATTCTGTAGGAAGAGACAAACATCAAAAACAAACCAGGGTGGCTGCTTGTTTCCTTTCTCCTGTGATCTCTACAAGATGCTGGGATAAAGACAGAGAAGAGCTTTAAACAGATTCTCATGTTTCAATTTCTCTGCCTATGCCAAGGCTAAAAATAATGATGCTTACCTCAAAGGGTTGGTATACGTATTTAAGAAGTTAATTTACTTAAAATACTTAGAATAATACCTGCCATTTGTTAAATATTATCTGTTATTATTATTATCCAAAATATTTGGAATTGGTTAACCAGAAAAGTTTATTGAAGTGAGAACTACCAAAATCTCAAACATATACAAGAAATTTTTTCCATTTTGTCTTTGCATAAATGAGCTTCACATTACTATTATAAAATACCTAAAGCTTATAAAGAGAAAGTGTTTATTTTGTTCATGGTTCTTAGGGTTTGGCCCAAGTTAAGGGAGGACCACAGTTTTTTACCTCTGGTGAGGGTGCCAGATGACAACAGCAGGGAGCACATAGTAAACTGCTCACATTATAAGCCAGGTAAAAGCAAGAGAGGATGGGATACGGTCTCACAATGCTTGGAAACACATCTTTTATTTTGCTTTTTAATTATATTTTGAGTTTCTCATATAAAACTATGGAAAATTTAAACTCGATTGTCTGATTTATTTCATTTAATATTATGGTCTTGAGGTTCATCCATTTACCTAAGAATGCCTCAACTTTATCCTTTTTTTATGGAAGAATAGTACTCCACTGTAAGTATATTTTCTTTATCCATTAATCTGTTAATGGGCATATAGGCTATTTCCAAGATTTAGCTGTTATAAATTGTGCTGCTATACAGATAGGTACGCATGTATCTTTGAAATAAGATGACTTAACTCCTCTAAGAAGACACTTCATAGGAGAATGCCTAGGTTGAATGGAGTTTCTACTTTTAGTAATTTTGGAGGACTCTCCACACTAATTTTTGTAATGCATTTATTAGTTTGTATTCCCACTAACAATGTGGAAGGATTTCCTTTTCCTTACAGCCTTTCCAGCATTCTTATCATTTGATTTCTTGGTGAAAACCATTCTTTCTCGGGTAAGATAGTAACTCAGTGTTGTTTTAATTTCCATTTTTCTAGTGGCCTGCGATAGTGAACCTTTTTTTTTTTTTCATGTGTTTACTGGACATCTGTACTTTTTTTTTCTGATAATGGTCTATTCATCTCAGTTGACCATTTTTATTGGGTCTTTCAGTTCAGAGGCTTTTTTTTTTTTTTTTATATATTCTAGGTGTTAGTCCTCTATCTGAGGAATAGCTAACAAAAGTTTTTTCCCATTCTGTAGGTTATCTCTTCACTCTGTTGGTTGTGTGCTTTGCAGAAGCTTTTTGATTTTATATGATCCCATTTAATGATTATCAGCATTATTTCTTGTGGCACTGGGGTTCTGTTCAGAAAGTCCTGGCTTATACCTAGGTCCTCAAGAGTTTTATCTTTCAGTAGATTGTTTCTGTTTTAACATGTAAATCTTTGATCCATTTTTTATTTTAATTTAGCACATGGTGAGATATATGAGTCTGGACACACTCTTCTGCCTATGGATACATAAATTTCCCAGCACCATTTAATAAAGGGGGTATCTTTCCCCCAGTGTATGTTTTTTGGCCCTTTGTCAAAGATCTCATAGCTGAACATGCCTAGCATTGTTCCTATTTCCTATATTCTGTTCCAATGATCTATGTGTCTGCTTTTGTGCCAATACTGTAGTTTTGTACAACTTCAAATCTGACATTATGATGATGCCTCTTGCTTTGCTATTGCTGCCCCAAACTGCTTTTGCTATTCTGGGTCTCTTTTGGTTCCACATGAATTTTTGGATTGTTTTTTCTAGTTCTCTGAGGAATATTGTTGATATTTTGATTGGGATTGTTTTAAATCTATATATCAGTTTTTAAAAAAACAAAACAGAAAAAAGGGTAGAAATGATGCAGAATTTCAAAAAAATGACACTAAGAAATCATCACTTGTTGGTATATTACATATTGTTATCTTAGAAGTAGTTGTTCAAGTTACAAAATCAAAGTATTAAAAAATGAACAGACAATCAATGATAGCACAAACTATTCTGTTTGATGGACTATTAAACATTTAATAGTATGATTATCTATCTTGCACATTTAAACATTTATACAGTTGTATGTGTAAGCTAAATCTTGGAAACAACCAAAATGCCCATTAACTGCAGAATGTACCAAAAAAAGTGGTATTTTTATACAATGGAATATTACTCAGATATAAAAAGGATGATCTTGAGGCTTTTATAGGTAAATGGAGGCAACCCGAGACCAGCCTCATAAGTGAAATAAATCGGACTCACATTTGTAAATACTGCATTGCCTCTCTAGTCTAAAAAATAAATAATAATAATAATAATATCAGAGAGTAATGAGATCCAAATGTATAATAGATATTGTAATAAAGGGAAATAAAGTGATAGAAAGGAAAGAATAACTTGTAGGTATACACATATACATCAGTTTTTGAAGTATAACCATTTCAACTCTATTGGTTCTGCCCAATCAGGAACATGGGGTATCTTTCAATTTGATGTCCTTTTCAATTTCCTTTTTTTTACAGTGATGTAATTTTCATTGTAGGTATCTTTCACCTCCTTGGTTAGGATAATTTCCACGTATTTAATTTTTAGTCTATCTTCACCTCCTTGGTTAGGATAATTTCCAAGTATTTAATTTTTAGTCTATCATCTTTAAATTCAGTCTCCTTCAAAGTTCCATGGCATGGCCAAATTCATTGCTGTGGTATAACAAGGATAGTTTTTTTTCCAGTTGTCCAAAGATTTTTGTTTCTATCTAAGACCTCACCGGCATGTCATTTATTGTCTACATCCCTATCAGCATTCTGATTTTCTAAGGTTCTCTAGAGTAGTAGTTAAGTTTCTTTACAGGAACAATTTTTTTAAATGTATGGATAATTACACAAAGAGATTTATTAGATAGGCTTTTGAGATTAGAGTCATCTGTACACTGGAGAACTGTAGGATGTAACAGTTGCCTAACCAAGCAATAGAAACGACAGAACAAGACGGATCAAGGATGCACTTAGTCCAAAGTCAAAGGCCTGAACCCTCACTGCAGTAGCCAATGACAGTCCATGTCCGGAGGCCTGAACAATGTCTAAAGGCAGCAAAGGATGACCCTGCTCAAGATGGAAGCTGTTCAAAATGGGCACACTTCTTTCTTCCCTTCCTTTTTTTTATTCCATTCAGACTAAAAGCCTATTGGTTGGTGCCACCCACACTTGGCCTTTTCTGCTCAGTTTGCTGGCCTGCATGCCCATCATCCACAGACACACTTCGAACTGTGCTTCACTGATAAGCTAGGCATTTCGTGATGCATTCAAGTTGATATATCATGATTAACAGTCACATAAGCTCTCACAAAAGCCACCCAATAAGCTCTTTTAGCTGTGTTTTAGGATTTCTATAGCCTGCTCTTCCAAACTCTTCTCATAAGACAGTCCAAAATCTCTTTCACTTCTTCAGGTATATACAGTGGTAATGGTCCCATTACTACGTAACAGTTTTATATATTAGTCAACTTCACAATACCACTGCACAAGATTTGAAGTAATTAACTTTAGAAAAGTTTTATTAAGCTAATGGCTTCTCGAGGTTCCAGTCCAAGATTGGAACTTTAAGCCTCTGGTAAAGCTCCAAATGCCAATGGTAGGAAGATCATGGCAGAGCAGACTAGTCATATCATAAAATAAAAGGCAAAGAGGGACATTAGGCCATGGTTCCATAATTCTCTTCAAGGAAACATCCTCAATTATCAAAGAAGCTCCCACTTGTCCCCACTTCCTAAAGGTCCAGAGCATCTCCTAGTAGCATCAATCTGGAAACCAAGCCTTTAACACATAGAAATTTGGGAATTAACCTCTCCCCTTTTGTGGTACTGGAGATGGAACTCAAGGCCTTTTCACTGGGCTACATCTCCAGTCCTTTAAAAAATATTTTTAAACAGGTTCTCATGGCCCTGAAGCAGATTGCTGTAGCTGCTGGTTTCAAACAGGAGCCTAAAGAGAATTCTTTCTGTGGTCTGATGGCTATTTCAGAACTTTGGAAATGTAATGGTCAATTCATCAGAAAGAAATAGCCGGTGAGTATGGTGGACTTTAGGGGGCCTGCAGGGGAGAGATCCTAGTGTGTCGGGACCTGCACCGTGCGGTTGACTTGGGGTGCCGGGAGAACAAGGAGCTCCACCCCTCTCTGGGGGGGCAGCTGTGAGTGTGGCTGACTTTCGGCGGCCTGAAGGAGATAGACCCTGGCTCGTTGGGACCTGCACTATGCAGTTGACTTGGGGTGCCGGGAGAACAAGGAACTCCTCCCCTCTCTGGGGGGCAGCTGTAATCCTGCCGGTGGGCAGGCTGAGAATCAGACATCTCATGTCGTCCTGTCCCATGTCCCCCCCCCTTAGCAAGTGAGAGCCAGTTAACTACACATCTTGTGAAAAAATTGGCTATGGTATTTAGTATGAGCTCCCCATATTCAAAGATATAGACAACCATTTGGAAGAAAACAAGAGACAATATGACAGATAGTGAAGATCCCTGGTTGTATAGCTTTGAAATTTATGCTTTCTTAAGTCCTGTTCTGTTCTGTTTTGTTGTGTTTAATTTTACGCCCTTAAAATAAAATTAAATATATATATATATATATATATATATATATATATATATATATTTAAATAAAAGAGGGGAAAAGTGCTCTAAAGGATATAACTGAATGTATGTTTAAGTGTGTAAGATAGATGACCACATTACTGTTTTTGTTAGATTGTTGAGCAGAACTGCTAATAGTCTCACTGTTTGAATGTCTACTTTGTGTGCTTTAATTTTGTAACTTGAACAACTATTTCAAATGATGACAGGATGTAACCTATCAAGTGGCGATTTCTTAGTGTTTTGTTTGTTTTGTTGTTATTGTGGTTCTTTTATTTTTTGCCTTTGGAATTCTGTATTGTTGCTACCCTTTTTCTGTTTTGTTTGGTTGTTTTCTTTTTTTTTTCCTCTTTAAATAAAATTAAAAAAACAAAACAAAACAGGTTCTCACCATGTAGCTCATGCTGACCGAACTCATTTGTAGTCCACAATGACCTCAAACTTGCTCAATCCTCCCTCAGCCTTTTAAATGCTTGGATTACAGCTGTGTGCCACCACACCATACCAAGTTCCCAGATTTGAAACTTAACTGTAGCTTTTTGAAAAACCCAGAGCCAAAGCACCGAGCTAAGCTTCATCCAAACTGATTCACAGAAACTGTGAGATAATAATAATTGTTTTAAGCTATTATATTTGGAATGATTTGTTAAAAGAAATAGATAATTATTATAACAATAGAAACTCTATTTGGAGCTGGAAAAATGGACTACCAGAATAATACCCTCCTGACAGTCAGACGTGCCTATTTGATTAAGTTGTAGGCAACAATATAAAAGGCTATGTGAGCAGTTTTCGGACCAAGGTTTTTAAAAAGTAGCTATGCATACCTCATGGTGTCTTCCATTTGTTTAGTTAGGACATAGGAAATTATAATGGTAGAGCTACAAGTTTAAAAATGTTGGACACTTATATCACCATGTAGAGGAGGGCAGCTCACTTACCAGTATTACTCAATTTGGACTTTCTTTTTTTTTTTTTTTTTCAATTTGGACTTTCATATGAGTAAGAAATAAACTTCTGTTGCATTTGAATTATAATTTTCCAATTTTTTATAATAGGCAAATCCTAATTAACACTTTTACATGAAGAAAAACCTAACTTTTCTCTGGAGTTAAGGACTTTTGTTTTCAGTGTCTGTAACAAAGCTTATCTTTGAGGTCCTGTACAAGTGAAAAGAAAGTTAACCACTTCCAAAATACAATGGCACAAAATAGATATTTCCATTCTAAAAGGTACAAACTGGGGGATACAAAGGGATGGGACCAAAGCAAGTCCAAAATCCAGTAGGGCAAACATTAAGTCCTGTAGTTCTATGTGCAGCATTCAAGGCAATCTGTGAACTCCAAGTGGGTTGGGTGGCTCTGCACCTATAGCACTTCCAGAGATTGTAGCTCCCATGGCTTCTCTCTAGGGCTAGTTCTGCTCCCTCCCTGTAGTTTTCCTCAGATGATTCATGTTCTTAGATTCTCAGAAATTTGGGGTCTCATTGAACCTTTGGCTTCACACATTGCCTACTCAGGAACTTACTTCTTGGCCTCACAGGCCTTGTTCTGAAATCTGGGTGGAAACCTTTCTGACTCCACAACATTTCCATTCTGCATGTACCTAAAAACAGCACCATGGGGATGATGCCAAGGTCTGCTGTCAGCTGAAGCAGTAGCCAGGCTTCTCTCTCTCTCTTAGCTGTACGGGTTGAGTACCTGGGTAACTGAGTACTTTGAACTGAATCCTGAGGAATGAATTCTCTAGGCTATTGCCATTCTGGAACATGGTACTCTTGGGCTCTCTTCTCAAAGCAAAGTCTTTCACTTTTGTAATTTTAAGGCTGCAAAGGGTGGAGTCCTGCTGTTTCTTATGATGCCATCAAGCCATTTTTTTCTATTCCCTTGCTCCTTCTCAGCAATCATAATTGCCTCTGCTCTATCTTTGCAGTTCACAGTTTTACTGGAGTTTCCTTTCTGGCTTAACTCACGATGTTTTAAATCATTCAACTGGGTTCTTTGTTCTTGATTCTCAACATGTATCTGACTAGAAGTCCCCAACAGTAGCTATGCAATCACCTCAACATTAGACTGCATTGAAATGTCTTCTGCCAGTTTAGTCTGCTGCCCTTAATCTCAGTCTCAGGCAAAGACTCTGTACATAAGCAAACTTTCTGCCAAGATGTAATATACATCATCTGAAGTTCCACAACCAATGCAGCCCTTCTTCCCAGCAGAAACCACCCAAGTCTGATCTTTGTTGGCACTATTTCTATCAGATGTTTGGTCTTTTGAGCTGTGATCAGAATCTTCCACATAGTCCAGCCTAAGGCATTCCAGCTCTACTTTGTCAGCTGGCATCTCTAAGTCATTCCAAACTTCCCATAAGCTAGTTTCAAAGGCTCCTGAGTCACATGGTGAGGTAAAGCGATGACTCAAATTGTCTTACTTTTCTTGTTGCTCAAAGAAAATATCCAATAACAAAAAAAAGAATATATCCAACAGCCAAAGTTAAAGGGGGGAAATTTTATTTAGCTCAGTTTATCAAAGTTTCATTCATAATTGGCTGACTTCAAGGTAGGCAGAGACAACAGTTCATGGAGTTGGAAGACAGAAAAAACAAGAGAACCTTAACAGTGTCTTCCTGCCCCTTTTATACTCTATCTGGGCTGCCTGGATTAGGGCAGTAATAAACCAATCAGTGAACCACTCACACACCCTTAATCCTTAGTCCTGACACCATGCACTCTAGATTCAGCTACCTCTGAAAAGGTCCTATGACCACATGAAGTTTTGTGGGGCATCTAGACACAAACCATAATAGCACATATTCAAATGCCTACAATAACCAGGGACATAGTATAATATAGCTACATTATAAAAACAGTAAGGGCTGTGGTGTTTCAAGTAACTAGATGGCCTAGTTGATATCTAACATGGCTAGAGGCAATGATTTTCATGCAGTAACTGAGGAGACTCAGTGTTCCAAAGGTAATTTCTTTATCTTTCAAGAGAAAAAAATATATATATTTTTTTTGGTACTGGGGATTGAACTCATGACTTCATGTTTGCCAAGCAGGCACTTACGCCACTGAGCTAAACTCCCAGCAAGAGAAGATTTTTTAAACTGTAAAGTTAATTCACATATGGCCAAAGATTTAGCTCAGTGGTATAAATCCCTGTCTGGCAAGTGTGAGGTCTTGTGCTCAATCCTTGGTATTAAAAAAAAAAAGTTAGTTCACATAAATAAGTTGGCAGAAGATGCAATTACAAGTTGTGCTTCAAAATTGAGTTGCAGTTCTAGAATTGGGCAACATGTCATTCTATAAATAGAAGTAGTACACCATTGGGCCAGACAGAAACCTTGGTTTTTATAAAATAAGAACAAACAAATAAATAACACTAAAAGAAAGCAAATTGTAATACATCATGTTACTTAAAAGGGTTAAAGCAGAAGGAACTACCTAATTTTAGTGATTTAAGTTGACTGAATCCTTTCAAATTGATTGCCTAGATTATCCTGTTTGAGGGTTTACTTGTTTCTTTTAAGTGTACTCATACAGTACTTGGTGTCAATACTTCCATTTTGGTTTGATCTGGGCAGGAGGTCAATTGAAATGCCATGGCCTCCCACAAAATTTGTTTAACAGGAAAAAACATATATATATATATAGATATACTTGTTTACTAAACAAATTCCACAAGCCAGCTTTATCACATGGCAGCCAGAAATGCAGAACTCTTATACTAAGTAAATATCCTTTAAAGGATAAACCACTTTTGTTTTCTTCATAAATGAATGTAAAAATCTTAATTTCAAAACTTATGGAATGAAATAATAATAAGGGAAACAAAGGAGACAATGTGATTTAAAAAGTAGGAGATAAGCAAGAGATAGGTAATTCAATGTTTACAAAAACGGCTTTAATGATTGGAGTCTAATAATTTCTGTCCTTACACTTCAGCACTTCCAGTGGATCGTCCAGTTTGCCAAAAAACAAAACAACAACAACAACAACAAAACCATCTAGAAAAGATGCTGTAACCAACCAGAAAGGGCCCAATTTACCTGAGTTAGCATGACAAAAACTTTTTAACTCTAGGAGGAAAGTAACTCTGAAACACCAACCTTACTGTTCCTTGTGCATGCTTTCTTCAGCCCCTTTTTGCTTATAAAGCCAACCAGGTTGCGGGAGCTCTTATTTCACAGAATGGGATGCTCCTGGAATCAAGAATCAGGAATAAAGGTCAGTTAGAGCCGTAAGGTTGCTGTACTCCTGTATCTCAAAAACTTGTACTAAGGAGACTTTTAGCTTTCTCCTCCTCTGGTCAGTGGACTCTTCCTGACCGGTTCGGTCAGGGGTGAGCCACTCACTGCTCCATGACAAAACGCTCAACCACTGATAAGCACCGGGGCGTCCCCCACTGACATGCGATAATGCCCCGGGTTTACACTTACAAGCCTAGGGTCCCTGTTTTCCTCGGGGAAGTGCATCATTTTCACGTGTTTACATAAACACAGGAAACTTCCTGCATAGGAGTCAGAGCTAGTTAGAAAGCAAGCTAACAAATCTGTCACCTGACGAACACCATCCCCCGTGGTTGTTGTTCCAGGGAGGTACTCATGTTCCCGCCCCGCCCAGGTCTGAGGGAGGCAGGGGGCGTGGCCCGGAGCGCGGCAACACGTGACCGCGGAGGGCGGCGAGCTGGCGAGTCGCGCGATCCGCCGTCATATCAGCTTATGGCGCCGGCCGCTGATTGGCTGCCGCGCGCCCGCCTGCGCTGCCCTCAGGTTTTCACGGGCGTGTAGGCTCGCGGACGCCAGCGGCTGCACGCTGCCTAGCGGCGCCCTCTACACCCTTTTCCGCCGCTGTCCGGGAAGGCGCGAGCTCACGGAGCCAGCAAGCGGAACACACCTGAAGAGTGGCTCAGGTGCGGGAGTGGGGGCGATGGCCGGGACCCTCCTTTCCCCCGGCGTCGCGGGGGTCTCTCCCTGCCCCCAGGTGCCGGGTCCCGGCGCGGTGCGGAGCGGAGCGGCCCTCCGCTAGCGTAGGCGGCAGGGCGGGCGCCAGGCGTTCCAGCAGGAGCGGGTGCGGGGCCCGCGGGTGGCACCGAGCTAGGCCCCTGCGACTGGGCGACTGCGGGCGCTGCAGCGGGACGGGGGCTTGGCGTCCAGGGCGAGGCCCGGTTGGGGTGGAAGCCGGCGCGGGCTGGGCAGGGAGCTCAGGTCAGTGTTTGGTGGTGGCTGTTGCGGAAAGTGTGGCCGCTGAGCGCTGTCCTATTTTACTTTGCGACTGATTTCCTTGTTTTCTGGGAGTGATTTCTTTTTTAAGGGACAAAGGAATTAGGTTGAAGTATTATCTGTCATTTCTGCAATGTAAATAGAGTGGGGAGAGGGCAACCCTCGGTTTCAAACGATTAGAAAGGAGTGGAAAACTATTAGTTCAGCATCGTAAAAACTGCTGGCATCCCTGTATTACCGCAGAATAATTGTGAAGGTGGAATAGGTGAAAACAATACTGCCTCAGTGAAATAAGTTATCAGACTAGAAAATTCGTGTCAGTCTGGTAGTGTTAACGAAAATCGACTAGGTGGTCACTTATATCACCATTTCTTTAGTATCTTATGATAGATGTCTAATGATAAATACATGATCTGTAATCATAGAGTGCTTTTTCTCCTTATGTAATGTAATTACGCAGAATTCTTCAGTGGCATATACGACATCTTGAGACACAGTGTAACAGCTAAAAAAAAAAATAGGCTGTGTAATGTGCTGTAGATGTCAGCTGTTGTTATTGGACACGTTATTTAAATATTCCTGATTTCAGTTTCCTGTCTGTACAGTGGAAATTATAGAAGTACTTGCATCATAAAGGTGGGAGAGTTAAATGAGCTTATAGTAATACATGACTCTCAATAAATGTTAGCTGTTTTAATCTATATTTTTAAAGTTAAGCAAAAAGCAATAGCAGATTCAGTCATTTTGAGCCTAGCAGTGTTTTGTTGATAATCGTGTTTTAAGAAAAGGTCTGTTTCTGTAAAGGCAAATAGTATTTAATATAAACATCTGTTACAAGCAGTAGTATTTAGGGTTAAGCCTGTCTTTGTTACTTTTCTCTCCCTGCTGGGACAAAATACCCGAAACCCAAAATGAAGGAAGGAAAGGTTTATTTAACTCACTGTTTGTACAAGTTTCAGTCCATAATCAGCTGGCTCCAAGGCAGGTGGCATGGCACTGGGGCAACACTTCAAGGCAGCAGCCAGCACAAGCAGCCAGAATAAAAAACCAGGGATGGAGGCAGGGCAAGCCACTTTTCTTCCCTTATATTGTAAGGAGGCTAAGGCCTTTGGGTGGGTGTAGCATTCACACCATCTGCTTGCTTTCTCTTGCACAGGCTGAGGATGTTACAAGTAAGGACCTTGGCCCTGCTAAATCACTTAAATTTCTGACCTTCACAAATTGACACAATGAATGTCGTCCTAGAATGATAATGGCCTAGAATGATAATGGCTTGTCCTCCATACTCCAGAATGTATGTAGAGCTGCTGAGTCACTTAATTAAGCTTCTAGACTTCTCAAGTTGACACAATGTATCAGTCATAACAATCCACTAGTTGTCATCTTGGCAAGCAGACACACTTCTTTAAACTGGTTTGGAGTTATAAGCTGTGCTTAACATTTCACAACCTAAACATGATTAACACAGGTTTAAAAATTCTTAAGAACCAGTATTAAGTCTACCCACATTATATTATGTTAGAATCATAACATTTTGCCCCTGGCCCCCCAAAGACTCATGCATATCCCTTTATGCAAGCCCACCTCTAAAAGTTGCGTAAGTCCTAGCATTGCCCTAAAGTCCAGGTTCCAAGCCTCCTGTGAGATGTAAACTCTGAGCTGCAATGGGCTGTACAAATGAAAACAAAGTTAACACAAGATTGAGTGGCACAGGAGAAACATTTTCGTTTCAAAATGTTCAAAACAGGAGGTTACAAAGAATTGGGACAAAAGCAAATCCAAACTGTAGCAGGGCAAACATCAAGTTCTGTGGTTGCATGTCTAACATGTAAAGCAATCTGTGGCAAATTGTGATCTCCAAAGGGCTTGTATGACTCCACCTCTATGACACTTGTGGTTATAGCTCCCATGGCTTCTCTCTTGCAGCTTTCCTTAGATGATCCATGCTCCTGGCTTTTCCAGACTTCTGGGGTCTCCACTTGGGCTTCATACTCACAGCTTTACATACTGCCCTCTCAGAGACTGCTGCCCGGCCTCCCAAGCCTTCAGAAATCGGAGTGGAAGCCTTTTTAACTGCAGAACTCTTGCATTCTGTGTGCACCTACAGTCAGCACCACGTGGATGATGCTGAGGTCACTGCCAGTTGGAGCAGTAGCCAGGCTTTCCTCTGTCTTGGCTGTTGGGGTCAAGTGCCTGGATTGCTGGACACTGAATCCAGTTCTGAGGAATACTTTTTGTGCTGCTGCCATTCTGGAACATGGTGCTCTGCAGCTTTCACCTCATAGCAAAGTCTTTTGCTTTTGCAGTTGTGAGGCTGCAAAGGTTTGAGACTTGCTGCGTTTTGTGATGCCTTCAGGCCGTCTTTTTTATTCTCTCATTCCTTTTAAATAATTGAGATTTCCTCAGCTCTATCTTTGCTGTCCACAGCTGTCTTGGTTACTTTTCTCTTGTTGTTGATACAAAATACCTGATGGTGAAAATGAAGGAAGGAAAGGTTTATTTCTTACAATTTTGGAGATTTCAGTCCATACTCAGTTGGCTCTAAGCAGCAGGGTGGCATGGCGGGGCTGCAGTAAATAGCAAGTGAGAACCAGAAGGAGAGAGAGACACACACACACCTTCTTCCTGCCAGTTCCTTGTATTCTGGCTCTACCCTCGGATGGGTGTAGTACTCACACCACCAATCCAAGTGCTATACAATGAATCAATCACAAATACTAGATTTGGCCATATCCATGATTGTATGAGGATTGAGGGGACCACTGACATAAACCATGACAATAGCTTTCTTGGAGTTTCCTTTCTGGCCAAACTCACAATGTTTTAAATCATCCTGCTAGGCTCTTTGCTCTTGATTTACAACATAAATCTGGCTTAAAAAACAAACAAACAAAAAAACCCAACAGTGGCCATACCACAGCCTCAACATTCAACTGCCTTGAAGTTTCTTCTGCCAGATTAATTAGTCTGCTGTCCTTAATCTTAGTCTTAGGCAAAGTTTGTGGACACAAGCAAAATGCAGACAAACTTTCTGCCAAGCTGTAACACGTTGTTTGGAGTCCCACAGCCAATGCAGTACTTCCCGGCAGAAACCTCCCAAGCGTGATCTTTACTGGTTTTCTGAGCTCTGACCAGTATCATCCATACAGAACAGCATAAGCCACTCCAGTGCTACTGTTTCAGGTGACATCTCTGAACTTTTCCAAACTCTTCCCACAAACCATTTCCAAAGGCTTTTGAATCACATGGTCAGGTATAGTCACAGCAATGACCCTACTTTTCTGGTACCAAATTCTGTCTTGATTACTTTTCTCATTGCTGGGACAAAACCACCCAGCACCCAAAATGAAGGAAGGGAAGGTTTATTTAGCTCACTGTGGAAGTTCAGCCCAAAATCAGCTGGCTCCAAGGCAGGGTGGCATGACACTGGGGCAACACTTCAAGGCAGCAGACAGCACAAGCAGCTAGAGGGGAAAAAAGGGCAAAGGTAGGTGGAGGCAAAACGAGCCACCTGTCTTCCCTTATATTGTTTGTTTGGGGCTTTTTTGTTGTTGTTTTGGTATTGGGGATCAAACTGATGACCTCAGGCTTGCTGAGACAGGCACTTATGCCTCTGAGCTAAATCCCCTGTCCTTCCTCCCTTACATTGTAAACAAGCTGGGTCCTTTGGTGGGTATAGCACTCACCTGTCAGCTTGCCGCCTCTTACAGGCTGAGGATGTTACAAAGTAAAGACCCTGCCCCCTGCAGAGTTGCTTAAAATTTTTTTTTTTACTTTCCCAAAGTGACACAATGAAAGGTCATCCTAGAATGGTAATGGCTTGTTTTCTATACCCCAGGATGTAGAGCTACTGAGTCAGTTAAACTTCTAGACTTCTAAGTTTGATACAGTGTATCAATCATAATGGTCCCTAACTTCAGGGGATATAACCCCTTAAACTTATCTGCTCTTACAGACTCACTGAGGAATTTTTAAAATGTGAGAAGTTGAACAGTTGATTCAGTGTGATACAGAGGCACCGGGACTTTGGGGAAGTGTTTGGACTCTGCAACTAGCCTGCATCAGTTTGAATTCTAGCTGCAGCTTTCATTTGCTCTGTGACCTTGGGCAGGTTACTTGAATTTTCTGTGCCTACCTTCTTCATCAGTAAAATGAGGGTAATACTAGTATCTGACTCTGAGCTTTTTGAAAGAGTTGAGTTAATACATGTAAAGTATTTACAGTTCCTAGTATATACTAATTGTTAATCATAATTATTAGTTATTTGCAAACAAAAGTCAAATGGCACCTTGGCCTTATATTAAAATAATTTTCACTCAGCTTTGGCTCCCTCAGTAGTAATAATAGTAATAATTCCTATTTGTTGAGTATCTCGTGAATATCAAGACTACGTAGTCCTTAAAGCGTATGAGTCTATCACTTAGGTCTGTTATCTCTGTTTTACATTTGTGGGGGGGAATATAAACTTACTTCAAAATTTAATTGTAGTTTTGAAATCATAGCCATCAGATTTTTTTTTTGGTGTTAGATGTCAGAAATTACAGTGTATTTGTGAGTACATTCAACAAATACAGTTCATTAAAGCCAAAACTTAAAAACAACATGAACAAGGTTAACATCATAGTACCTCTATAACTACCTCTAGATTAAGGGAGAGATGTTTCTTCCTCCCAGGCACTGATTTCCTGTTAGAGCAGTAATGTGCTGGGAATATACAAATTAACACAGTAAGCATAGTCTTAAAAGGAAAATTAGGCTTTCTTAGGTTTCGTGGAAAACATTTTTTTTTCCACACAGGGTACTGAACCCAGGATTTTTATATTGAGCTACATCCCAGCCTTTTTAAAATTTTAATTTTGAGACAGTGTCTTGCTAAGTTGCTTAGACTGTGCTTCAATTGCAGTCCTCCTGCCTCAGCCTCCTATTGTACGGGGATTACCCATGTGTCCCTATACACCCAGCTTGGAATTTTTTTTAAAGTGAAAGACTGAGATTCTGTTGTTTGATTTATATTGATAATAAGGTTGAATGAAGGAGATTCCTTGTTAATGTTTGAGTTCTTTTTTTGGCTGTACCATACTATTCTATGTACAGTACTATTTTGAATGAGGGCTCTATGGCATTACAGATTGTCCCTGTTACTGATAATTCAAAGTAATATTTTTTTTCACTTAAAATTGTGTAAGAGTGAGTTACATTCACTAGATAACATATTTTGAATTTTATTCTTTCCCCCTAACTTGTAGTGTGCTGTAAAATGCTCCCATTTGCTGGTTAGTAGCAGTGAGACCTATATCTCAGTCAATCACACCATCATCAGGAGAAACAACCAAAACTCTACAGTGTACGGTGTTGCTGATATAGAATTTTCTGAAGGATAGGTCACTTACAGGTATATTTGGTTGATATTTTTATTCATGATAGGTTTATTGAGATATAACCTTGAGGAGTGTCTATTTTGTAACATGCAGATTAGCCCAGTTCTCACCATATTTAATGATCCAGCAAAATCCTTCTTAAATTATTGAGTGTTTATGTTTCCTGGAGTTATTATTTATATGACTGCCTAGCACTTAGTGTTGTTTTTCTTTCCCTGAAAAGTCGTGAAAAAAGTTTGAAATTCATATTATAAGAAGTATAAACTTATACATAATAAGCTCCTAGAATCTGATTTTTGTGAAGAAACTAATCAAAGACAAAAATGATCAAGGGATTAGAAACAGATTATTCACAGAAAACATGATGCGTATTCATACAGTGAATCTACATTAAATGTACCTCAAACTGTTTTTTCTTTCCTGTTAAATTGATGAATGTCTAACAGTTTGATGTTAGTAAGGTTGTAGAAAAACAGGCAGAATCTTCCATTGTCTGAGCACTTACAAAGTAAAACATCTACTACGGGGAGGAATGTAACAGTATGTGCCTCTAAAAAGGTTGTAAGTGAAAGAATTCCAGGGCTTTCTGAACCGAATAACAGAAAATGGTCAATGAGTATTATAATATCTCATTTTTGATAAAAAAGAAAAAAATTTGTTTGAACTATCACAGATATTCAAATTCCAATGAGACACAATGTGGTAGACAGAACCAACGGCAATAGAACAAAAAAAAAAAAAAAAAAAAAAAAAAAAAAAAAAA
>PVJX010014785.1:0-44115 GCA_004027295.1 Dolichotis patagonum | reverse complement strand
CTCCCTTTTGCCTCTATTACAATTGAGCCATTATTCTTGGGTCCTTTCTTAAACAGTTCTGGAAGTTCTTTTTCAAGAGTGTCTTTAGTTGTGCTCTGAGGGCTGCCTCAGTGTCCTTAGTCGGTTCCAGACATTTACCTTTTTCAGACATTTTCACTTGGGAGAGGAGCCAGAGTTGGGATGGTGCCATATCCAGTGAGGAATGTGGATGCAGACACACTGGAATATTTCCCAAACCTGCCTTTCTACTGATCAACACTTGGCAGCAACATTCTCTGTATTTTTGATCACACTGTCTAAAGACACTCACGAAAAAGGACCTCCAGAACTTCATCACGGCACAGCAGGAATGATGGCGTAAGTGTGTTCAAAGTGAGATGAGTTATTTTAAGGGGTATACTGGTCACGCGTCTTTATACTTTCTCATTTAAAATCATATTTGCTCAGGGTAGAAGACATGGTCATAAACATTTCTCTGATCGATATTAGCACAAGCTACTTTAAAGATAACAGCACAGAAGGTATTAATTACTGTCATTTCCCTATCATTTTGTTATGAAATTTTATCTTTTTTCTATAAAATTAAAAAAAAATCATATTTGCTTCACAGCCTGCACTGGCTTCAATGTTGGAGTGTTTAATATCAGAATATTGTTCAAACATATCATAGCCTCGTAAAGCTACTGTTTAAATATTTTATCAATATTGTCTTGAAATTCCCTGTTTTTCAAAGTATTTATTGCCTATATTTTAAAATTAAATATATTACTAAGGAGCATACAGCAAAACCTAGTTATATCCTCTTCTCTCTCCTTTATGTTAGTTGTCAGCTGTACCATTTTCAACATATTAATTATCCTTTTCTTATCTGTTTCAAAATATCTTCAACAAAACATAGGGCACCTACTGATACATGGGGCTTCAATGATCTTACGGGCTCTTCTTCTGCCATCTCCCAGTCCCTTGTTCCTTGAAAAAAATATGTGTACAGCGCTTTCATTGTTTTAATTACATAAAACTGCCAAGTGCGTAGCATTGTGCATATCTATATATTTTATTTATTACATATTTTATGAGATCAGTATACACAGAATATTCTAATGATTTTCTCATTCAGTCCTCATATCTCTTTTAACAACTCTGCAGATTGCTTTCACATGTCAGGTGATCCATCTGAAGACTTCTGTCTGGAACCTTCTATGTGCCTCCTACAATCTGAACTGGTTATACTCTGGACTTCTTTCTTTTTCTTTTTTTCATCTCAACAATTCTGTCTCTCTCCTGACAAAAGATTCCAACCTTTTGTAAAGGTTGGAACTTCCTAGATCCTGTATTTCATGTTCCTGATCTTTTTTTTTGTTGTTGTTTTGTTCAGTGGAGTGTGTTTCTGAGAAGTCTTCTAAAAACCAGCACAACTAGTACAAGTTTGAATAGCTCATTTTTTTCAAGGTTGTTCTAAGTTTAGATATACTTAGTATCCTGTGATGAAGAGAATTTCCCTGCACAATTTCATAACATTTATATACTGTTCCCGAGAATGTTGATATTGCCATCAAGACTTCCTAAGCTGTTTTTTTCTGGTTATTTATATGTCATCTATAGTTTTTCTCTTGTCCTGAAGGTTTCAGAATATTAGAATGCCTTGGGTTTTTTTTTTTTCAAAATCTTTTCTACTGTGGTGCTATTTCTTTGCCTATTTTTGTTAGTTTTCCTTCTGTTCTAGTTACTGGACAAATTTTTTTGAATTTATATTCTAAAAATTTCACCCCACCTTAATTTAGGAGCCCTTTATTAATTATAATATGCACACACTAAACTGAATGCAACGTAAGATTATAGTCTGATCAATTTTTACAACTGAACCCACATCTCTTGCGATCTACATACAAGAAATATATTCTTCATTTTAAAAAGAAAATCATAAAAATAAAGATTTCAAAATACACTAGTAGCAGAGTGTTAATGACTAATACATTGAATATGATTATCTTCAAAGTAGTTATTCAGTGTAGAAGATAAAGGCATGAAATATTGCCTAAACAATATTAGCATAAACCTTTCATTTCTGTGACCCGAAAGAAACTAGCTGTATAACTATTTTAACTATCTTATGCATATGTTTCTATTATTTTTCCTTTTCCTTGCTTCCTTTCCCCTTTCCACATCACAGTTTCCCTTTTTCTTGGAACAGTTTTTTTTTCCTTGTTCAAAATAGCTACTATACAATTGGTGTCTGACTTACTCGTTCACTTTCTCACACTTGTGAAACAATGTGATGTTTACACATATGGGTTTCATTTATTTCACTTCTAAGTATGGTCTCAAGGAGTATCCATTTTCCTATAAAAGTCTATGGTATATCCTCCTTTATGGCTGAATAGTACTCCATTTTATATTTTTAAAAAATCTTTTTTATCCATTCCTCAGTTGATGGGCATTTGGGTTGTTTCCAAAGTTTAGCTGTTACAAATTGCGCTGCTATAAACATGGGTGCACTTATATACCTGTGGTATAGTGTTTATAATTTTTCTGGGAAGAAGGGGGACAGCTTTGCCCAATGGGACCTCTAATCCTAGATTTTTAAGGAATCTGACCCTAATATCCACAGTGGTTGCACCAGCCGACACTTTCACCAAAAATGAGGAAGGGAAGAGTTCCTTTTTCCCCACAGCAATGCCAGCATTGATTATTGGTTGATGTCTTGATGACAGCCATTCTTACTGGGGTGAAATGGAATCTCAGTGTTGTTTTAATTTGTGTATCTTGGATGACCAATGGTGTTGAACATTTTTTCATGTATTTATTTGCTGTTTGTAGTTTTTCATCTCGGAAGTGTATATATATCTCAGATGCTCTTTTTTTTTGTTTGATTTTTTAATTTTGAAATTTGGCGGCCTAATTTTTTTCAATTCTTTATGTGTCCTAGATGTAAGGTCTTTGAGAAACAAATGGCTACAAATATTTTCCACTTTGCTCATTGTCCTTTAACTCTGTTGGTTATTTCTTTTATTGTGCAAAAGCTTTTTTAATAAAATGAGATCCCATTTGTCTGTTCTGTGTAGTATTTCCTGTACTGTCTGGATTTTGTTCATCAAGTCTCTGCATACACCTATGTCTTCACCTATGTTTTCTCTTCCAGTAAATTTAGTGTTTCTGTTTAATATTTAGCATCACAATCCCTTACTTGTAATTATATTACAAAGCTACTGTGATAAAATCAAAATGATTGACACAAATACAGACATGAGGATCAGTGGAACAGATTAGAAGATGCAGACGCAACTCCAAACACCCTCCACCACCTTATCTTTGACAAAGGAGCTAAATATGTTCACTGGAAAACAGACAGCCTCTTTAATAAGCGGTTCTGGAAAACCTGGCTTTCCACATGCCAGAGCCTAAAGCTAGACCCATGTCTGTAATCATGCATTAAAGTCAAAATGGAACAAAGAAGAAACAGAATATTATCAGCACCCTAGAAACGTGTTCTCTTCTGATTCCATAGCTCAGGCTGCCTTCTGCTCAACTAAGGTTCTGACTTCTAACAATAAAAGTTAGTTTAGTTCCATTTTATTAGTGGTTCTTTGTATAAATGATATGGTACCATGCATAGGCTTTCATTTCTAACATGTTTCACTGCAGGAGACATTATGCGAGTAAAAAATGTTCTTGTGTTCATTTGCACACTGTTTGTTATAAATTCCATTATTCCACTGAAAAGAAATGTAAACAAATTGAATTTTACATTTCAATGTTTGGTATTAGGACAATACTTCATTTTTAACCAGTACAAATGGTGCTGAAATTCTAGAGTGTGTCCTTGGTGAACACTGTCATCTAGAAATGGTACTCTACACATAAGTAAAATGTTATGGATTAAAAGTTGGCGGTCAACTTAATGCCAGCAGAATTAAGCCACCATGGTGCTGAGCAAAGATGTTCCACCTGAGAAAAGTTGCCAGCATAAATGGAGAAGTAGAGAAGAAGGAAGGCGTTGAGACATTGCGGGTTTCACTAAGTGTTGCTGTTTGAGCGGCTGGTTCTCCTGCAGGAGCTCTGGTCCTTACACGGAGCGTCGCTTCCCGGCTCTAGAGGGGAAGATGTGTGCCACTTCCTCTCCAGGACACACTCGTCATGCTGTCTTCCTGGCATGCACTTGACTGTGCTTATCATCGGAGGAGCTCGGGACCTCCATGTCGCTGAGGATGGCTGTGGTGCTTTTCAGGACAGCCCTGGTCTTTGTTATGAGCGTGAATTCTCGGCTCCAGCATAGAACCCTCAACCTACCAGCACAGCTCCTTCACCCCGCTGGCATAGACTTTCTAGCTTCCACCACTGACCTTTGGGCTTTCCCAGTACAGATCTGTAAAACAGACTGGTGTGAGTCCTTTTTGTGGGCTCGAGATCCCCAGCTGGGCTTGTGGGAGGCATTGTCACAGGCTGTGGGTTTTCATCTGGACTCATGTAGAACATTGCTGTGGGATCCAGGCCCTTGGCTAAATATTCTGTGTCTTTAGTGTTGTGGATAGATTTCCTGTACTTTCTTGTGTTAACTCTGGGTGACCATCATAAAATAATATTATAAACTCCATGTCCTGATTCTAATTGTTCTCTGCACAACCCCTGACTACAACATAAAATGATGCTCTTTAAAATTTAGAAATAAACCATACAGGAGGGAGTGTTTGCATGTCTATGTGTATTTATGCTAAGCATGGGTGAGCAAGAAAAGCCACTGATGTAGCAGAGAAATTGGAGCAGGCAGATAGACTCTGAGTGGTATTGACGGTACTGGTAACATTCTAGTTCATCAGTCAGTTGGTGAAACTGCAGGTGCTCACTGTGTTATTTCTTCATAACACATGTGTGTGTTGCTCATACCACTTTAAACATCAAATAGTATATTATTTAAAAGAAAATACAATTTGACTCACCACTTCAGAGTATTCTTTTTCTTATTTAAATCGTTGGTCCACACACTATTGAGATCTTTGGGTACTAGTATACTCACAAGGGAGCCAACAAAGCTGAATAATGATAAACAATTCTGGACATTTCCTGAGAAGCTGGCATTGTAGTCATAAATATGTATGTCCTAATCTCTCCATGGTGTGGAAACTCGCTTGTTTTGTTTATGGTAATGGACTTGCTCTCACCCATAAAACACCTTACCCTTGTTTATTCTACCATAAATCTGGGGACACTGCATCTTTACCTGGGAAGAACCACACTGGGGAAAAAGAAAAACAACTGCATGTGTTTTCCTCTTTCCGTCTGATTACTTCATTATGTCCCTGGAATTGCAATGTTCTCTTTCCCTAATGACTTAAATGAGAAGACATAGACAATTCCATGGCTGTTAGTAACTCTTGTGCTACTAGGTGAGTCAAGCTCGGAGAAAATGACGAAACAAACACAAACTCCTGATAAATTCTGTATTGAACCAAACTTGAAGCCTACCTTTTTTCTGTGGTTGTCCAAGTGAGTAAAAATGTCTCTTATTTTTAAAATTCTTTGGAATTAAGAAAACTAATTTATATTATCTATATCTATGTTTATTATTTATCTATCTATCTATGAACAAGTGTTCTAATAAATGATATAATACTCAGTTCTTAAGAAATGCCATTTCTTTAGAAAGAAGACTTGTTTCAACTTGAAAATTTCCATGGGTGGACCTGAACTGAAGTGAATGCTTGTCAGAGTATAAAAGCATTTCCTCATCTGTAGGACTTTTGATGGACACATGGTCCAGTTGTTTGGCTACCACAGGTGGTTTTTACTACTAATTACTGCAGCTTGATAGTCATCACTTCACGCTTACATTTCCCATCTACTTGACTACTGTTTCACTCACATTGGTCCTTTGGCTTTCAGGGGGCATGTGTTTGTGTGTGTTTTCCTTCTAATAAGATAGTCGCATTTTATTTGAAAATAAGTAAAATTATCAAAAGTTCAAAAAACATAATTCAGCTAATAAATTAGCAAATGATTGGTACATCTCAAATCGACCCTTAGGAAAAAATTTGCTGCAGAGTTGACTATAGGAATTACCTCCCTTATTTGGTTGAGTTTCTGCACTGAGACTTAGCAAATAGGAAAACCTGAACCATTCCAGTTCTTAAGTTAAAAAAATCCATAAGAATGCAGCAAGAAGATTAGTATAATCTGCAGTTCTTTAGGTTATCATGATCACAAATTAAAGTCAGATACTATATAACTAAATTCTTAGGATTATACAAAACGACAACAACAAAAACACCAAGGCAAATCATTAAGAATTTGTTATTTAATCTGCTATAAATTCTCTTTGCTAGTAATGGTGAAAAACCAGAAAGAAGATGTCAAACAATGGTAATTCCTCAAAGATGCTATAGTGCACCTTTAGGAAGACTTCCTATGCGCCGATGAAACAGTATTATATCAGAAACTATTCATATAGCAAATAATGTAAAAATGTGTTTTGCGCTAAATGCAAAATTTGGTAAGTGTTTTGATTGCAAAATTTTGATATGTGACTACATACATATGCCTATGTATAAGTGTGCATGTAAATTTTTATTTAAGTGTAAGTGTATATATGATACCATATTCATCTTTTCTATACTCATATATCCGTAGCTATGTCAAGTATACATGTTTACTTGTATTTATGCTCTACTTAAATATTTCCTTGAAGAATGGTTTCTATAATATATTTTAATATAAAAATTATATTTAATTTCTTTATTTTTTCTTTTTCCTATAAATATGTTTTATCATATAGTCATTTGACCTATAACATGCAACAAGCATCAAAATCTACTTCCGACTCAAAATTAATCAATCTTGATAAATTCAACTTTTTATAAGTTTCCTTCTATTTCTACTTTGCTGAATGTATTCACATGAGAGCTGAATATTGTCAGATGTGTCCTCTGTATCTCTTCATATATTTTTTTTTATACTTTAATGGGAAAAAATCTAATTTATTTCTAAGTCTCTCGGATGGTTCTAATGTAATAAAGTGTGACTTCTCAGAAAAATGCTCAGTGCAAGGGGCTTCTCTGCTCTGACCCCTTACAATTTTGAGATTGATTTAAATCTAGTATTTCCCTAAGGACCACAAGACATGTTGTTATTATATGGAATAAACCAGAATCAGTGAAGAAGTTTGAGAATTATGTATAAGTATATTGAAGATTCCTGTAAGTTTTGCAGAATATACTTGTTCATCTTTTTGCATCCAGTGTTTCCCAAACTTAATGGACCATAGGACCAGTTTCTCAGCAAATATTTAATAAGTTTATAAACCCAATAATAACACACCAACAAAGCAATTTTACTGTTACAAATATGTATTTTTATAAATCCTCATTCGGTTGAAACTTATTATTAATTTGTGGTAATCTAGATATTTACTAAACTAATAGCTTTTATAATTTATATAAAAATATCATTTCCCATCCTCTGGAGTGCATAAAAATATCACTATAAAATCAAATATCATTGACTGTATCTAACACTTAAACTTCAAAGTAAATGCAACTGTTCTCTCTCTTAATTTTTCCAGGACACATAATTTATTTCTGACTCTTTCAGCATAAGTTAAATCAAAGCCAAAAACAATCTTTCACCAGGGGAAAAAGTGATAATTCCGGACAGAAAAATAGAATTTTAAAATTGTAAGTGGTAGCTGCACTTCTATTTCTGTACTGAGAAAAAAGCTTGATATCAAATGTATTATATCAAAACCTCATTTACCTGAAGTATAATAGTTCTGAATTTTGAATAGCTTAACATGCTAAAGGAATCTTGTGAAATGAACTTCTGTAATCATCGCTGAAAGAATATATACAAAGCAAATTTAAATCATGGTAGCAACAGTTCAGTGGACATGATAATTTCTTTCCTCTATTGTGACGACTTAATTTCCTAATTAAAAATCTCTCTTATCTACTTGCAGAAGCATTAACAAACTCACATAACTTTAAGTCTAGGTAACTTTTCCATGCCTGCCACTATGCATCAACTGGAAGATGCACTGCAGATAGATGCTTTTAAAATTCCTTCCTTATTAACTACAGTGACACAATGCTCCTTTCATTTCTTTAATATAATTGTTCTCTCAGAGTTCTCTGAGTCTTAAGAATTCTTTTTCACCTCCTTATGAGGTCAGGGAAAATGTACAAGGCATTTCTGAGGGCTGTCGAGATGAGAAGGGTAGATGACTAAGCAAAACTTTTGTTCAAACCGATTTTTTGGTTCCCTTTAGAAAATAATGGACAAAAAAGATGGAGGCTGATACTTCTTGAGCAGCTAATGGATACAAAAATAATATTGGGAGCCTCAGATATATTTTAAGCCTTACAATACAGCTCCAAACATCTCCTTCTACAGATGAGTGAAAATCATAGCCAAAAGTGGTTGGTTTACACAACAACACAGGTTCACTCTGCTCTAAAACACCATTTTTTCTACCCTATTACATATGTTGGTGTGTGAAAAATTTCCCATTATTTCAGTATACACTAACATTTCCCAATTACAATTCTCCAAATAATGCTTGAGATATTTTTTCTTCACATTTCAGAGAAAAAGTTCACATTTTTACTTATACAGAAGCTGGAACCTTCGATCATTAATCATCAAAGAGAAGAAAAGGTAAGATTAAGATACATGGTTTCTTGAAGTCTTGGTATTTTCTTCCTAACACTTTTCTTTCGTAAATATGCTTGGCCTGTTGTTTCCAGTATCAGGAAAGACTTTAGGGGTACATGAAGTCTCTCTTTTATTTTTTCACCTCCATTTGCACAACATTCCATATGGTTCCTCCTGTAAGAAATGAATTCTATGCAGTTCTGATTATTCACTAGAATGCGACCCTTGCATCACCATCAGAAATTAGTGACTCCCATGGAATGGACTTCTTGACATTTTGTAAAGTTACTCATTATTGATATTGAAAGGTTGGTGCTACAATAAAAGGAAATAAACTTCCATACTATATTCTTATTTGTGTACTGCTTATGAAAATTAAATCCAATATAAATCAGGATTCTTGACATAAAAATAAGATCAGGACAATTAAAAATAATAAAATGACGGTACAAACCGATGGAGAGAAGTTAATAGGATGGATAAGCAACAGGGTCTACAGCAACCATGTGTTTTAAGAAAACAAACCTGGCCCTTTCATTTTCCTAAACTCCATCTCAGTACGCTTATGCATTTTTCTGCTATGATCCTATTTCATATTTTACTCTTTCAGAGCCTACAAATCACTATGATAAATTTTGATGTTTATTCATCTTTTACTAAAGTAGCCTAAGAAATATTTCTTGATTCCTTAAAACAATAATAAACTGAGAACAATACTTCACTGTTCTTTGTCTTTTTGGTTAGGAAGGGAATATAAAGCACATTGTTTTGAAATGAATAGATGAATGATAATGCGTTCCTCAATAGGGCACTGTTTCAAATCTATTTTATCTCTGTGACCAGGGTTTTATTTGTGTCTCAGTCAGCTGGCTGATCAGTATTAGGTGCCAGAGCAAAGGCCAGGCTTGTCCAACAATAGAATTGGGAATCACCTCAACAACTCTGTAGCACACTGACAATTGTATATTTCTCAGCATAAGTGAAAAACACAGCAATTGACTGAGCATCAATTGCTTTACGTTTCTTTTTCTGAGAGAAAGATCTCCATTCATTGAGAGCTATTAAATCCAGATTATGGATTTTTAAATTTTCTCTATAGTAGGTGTTTACAAATTAATGTTTATTTTAAAAGCAACTCTTACTGAATATACACAGTATTCTAGACAATTTTTGAATTGCTTTTCATGATTTGTAGTTAATCTTCATATCAAACTAATCTGGTGAACACTGTTGAATAGCAACAGTTCTTGATGTTTTTAGATAGGGAAACAGGGCACTGAGCAACTAGAAGAGCTCACTGAGGCTCCTGTGTAGCATGAGTTGAGTCTGACTTCAGACATTAGTTAGTACGGAATTTAGAACCCATACAGTTAACAATTAAAATTTGTTATTATTTCATTCCCACTGCAAATCTAATCATTCTGGCTTGTCCTTGTCAATTTCATGTTGCTGTACCAGAATACCACAAACTGAATGATACATACTGAGCAAAAGTTTATTTGGCTCCCAGTTCTGGAGACTGGAAAAGTGAAGAGTGTGATGCACACATCTGGCAAGGACCTTCTTCCTGTATAATTCCCTGGTGGCAGGTGAGAAGGCCAAAGAAGAGGGTAAAAGCAAGTGAGGAAAAGGAGGTAGAAATCACTTTTATGAGGACCCACTACAGTCACCGTAACGAACGTATTGTGTCAGTAATGGCATTGTTCCACTCAAGAGACCAGAGTCTTCATGCATGAATCCTCTGTTCTGAAGTCTCCCTGGTCAACCCTACTATTTTGGAGTTTAAATTTTCAGCGCATGAACTTTGGAGGACACATTCAAACCACCAGCTGCCCAAATCAAGTTCTCTAGAAGACTACTTTGTCTTACAGAATTATTGGTATCATTAGACAAGAATTTTTTTTCTCCTAAGTAGAGTTAAACTAGAGAGAGAAGAGCACAGAACTGTACTCACCTAGAAAAATTCTTTCCACCTCGAAACTGGAATCGCTCAGTTGAGGTGGGGTGGGGACAAGGCAGAAAAACTAGAGTTGATTTGCTCTGAGATTTTCCTATCCTTGAGTGACACTGAGAAAAAAATCTCACAATTTAAAATGCTTAAGCAGTTTCCAGTTAGGTAGTAGTTAGTGAGCAGAACTCGCTACTGTGCTTTTAACACATTTTCCAAGTGAAAAGCTCCAATAATTCAAAATACAAACATTAGTGTCTGACTTATGTTTATTTTTGGCTATAAAGGTAATTTGCCAAATACGAAAATGGGTCATTTTCTCAAGGCTGAGGCAAAGCTTATGTATTCATACAGGTTTCTGTGTGGAGAACAGAGAATGACACAATAGAAAGTTGGATCAGTGTCTCTTCAAACTGGGTTGACTAACAAAAGGCATGAATGATGTATTCATCAAACTCATTGTAAGAGGTTGTTGACCAAATTTTCTATTTTTTTCAAAATGCTTTAGAAAAAAAGAAACGGGATGTGTATTTTTTGCTTGTTTGTTTTTAGTATGCTTTACTGTACTGTCTTATTTTTTTATTAGATGTAAGTACTCAAGAACTCTGCAGAAATTTTAAAACAGAGCAACACCAAAACCCTTCTTACAGATTTTATAATGTTTGCTAAAAACTTGAAATTGTACATATGCAAACTAGAGAAAACTGGAACCCAAGAAGCAAATCGCACACAATGAGCCTGGTGCTTTACAAGGTAATTGCAACTTGCGGATTTTGTCTTCAGCAAACTTTTTTTCTAAGACATTGCATTTAGGCTAACTTCTAGATAGTCCCCTTTCCTCTTAGTCTTAAAGCTGCAAGGATAGTTAATAACAATGCTGATTAATTTAGAAAAGCAGTTGTTGCCTCTGGTTTGTAATTATTTAAGACATTCTTCTGAGTTGGAAGCAAAGAGAAATTCTGACTTAGTTAATAGTGATTTCTATTTGATTGACTTCTAATGTGGTATCTGACATCAGTAGTGCCAAGAAAGTGATACTGCTTTTCTTTGCCTTTGACTTGGGCCAGTCTTACAGTGAATTTGAACAATTTTTCATAGTTCATTTAAGGAACAAATGTAAATGTATACAATAAGACATATTCTTTAAAAGGTATATCCATGACAAATTTGCCATATAGCATTTATTTACCATGACTGCAAATAAATATAAATTTATGTATATCTGTATCTGTATCTATATCTATATCTATATAAATCTACCAAGTACCTTATTTTCCCCATCTGTACTATGAAAATTACTTACTTCTGGAAAATGTTTCATTATTTTTCACAATTATTTATTCATCATAGACAGTCAGGACTTTAAGGATTTAGAAGTAAATTAGTTCAAATAAAGTCTGATGCCTATAACACATTTTAATAATCCAAAAGAAATAAACTTACATACGTGTCACTAAGAAATTTAGGAAAAAAATGATAGTCATCAGGTCCTAAAAATTTACCACACAAAAACTGTAATTCCAGACCCAGCTCTTGACATTGTCGAAAGATGATGATGCCCAGTTGTATCTGAGCAAAGGAAACCTTAGTTTAATCTTTCACAAAATAGCTGTCAACTTATATTTAGTTCCCATAATCTGTGGTAGGTAATCCTGCTTAGTGGGGAGAAAGCTTTTTGGAAGTGTTATGTGTGTGTGTGTGTGTGTGTGTGTGTGTGTGTGTGTGTATGGAGTGTGTGTGTTACATTATGCACTTTCTGTCATTCTGTATTTTTTTAAGACATCAGTGCTTTCTCCTAATTAAAATTTTGCAGTAGTGCTGTCCCAAGTCCTGTATCTCTCTGGAGGTTTTTCTTCTGTATCCACATAGTCAAACTCTGTTAGTTCCCATTTACTCCTTCAGTCTCGTGTTTCTCCTTGCCATCTTTCAAATTGCATTTCCTCTAGAGATGCTCTTTGCTAAATACAGACAGTTCTCATTGAATTCTGTATGAAAATTACCCTTTCCACTTGCTTCCTGAGTCTGAAAGACTTTTTTCCAGATCACTGACTTTCTGAGAAAAATTTCCTCCCCAGTTACGACCAGCATGGCACAACATGTGTGGAGGTGATTTTGGAGCCACTGACCAAACCAAACATCAGGTGTGTTCTGTCTCACAGGAACAGAACTCAGGACCTTGTGCTTGCCAGGCAGGTGCTGTGCTGCTGAGCTATATCCTTGGCTCTCATCTTTTTTCAACTGACCTATTACCGCCTCTTTACACCTGGCTTTTAAGATCAGATCTTACCAATGCGCACAGAACTGAGACCGACACCAAAATAATGAGATACAATAACCATTCCCCTATTTTAAAGACTTGTGCCCAAGTTGTTTATTTTCTATGTGGCTGATTTTTACCTAAGGCAAGCTGCATCTGTAAGATAAACGAAAGGAACGTCGCTTTCTTCAAGTGGTGGGCGGAAGTTAGTGACGCTGTTGAGGTTATACACGGCTGCATCTGAGCTTGGAGAGCGCCTGTGTGGGTGGCATTTCTGGAGGGCCCTATAAAGCGCTCATGACCTGACAAAGCCATCTGCATAGTCTGTATGGCCTTCTTAAGGTTTGATGAACTGCGCCTCAACACCGTGGTCTTGGGGGGCCGGGGTCTTAGCTCAGTGACATAAGCGCCTGCCTTGCAAGTGCACAGTCGTGAGTTCGATCCCTGGTCCAAAACCAAACAAACACTGTGGTCTTGACTAAAGACCATGTCCCTTTGGCTAGGGCCGGGAGACCCTGAGCACATTCACTTAATATGATCCACATATACGCTCCCGGTGCTATGGATATCAGGTACGTGAAGCCATCATAAACAGATCCAAACATGCAGCTCAGCTCATTCCAGCTTACTGTCTTATGCACCACATCTAACAGTCAAAGACTTGAGGGTAAAATGTAACTGGACTAACATGAATCTTTAAAAACCACCAAAATAAGAATGTTCTTCCTACACACAAATTTCACGGCCCTGAACCATCTATTTTAGCCGCCTTATAAAACTCCATGAGAAGTTTCAGCTGTTTCATATTTTCTTTATTTCTGTGTATTTCTGCTTTAGTTTTGCAAGGTGCCTGGCCATTGACATCCTTGTTCTACATACATTTTCCTACCTAAAAAGATTTAGATATAGGTATTTCAGAGAGTCCAAAGTCACTGTGGGAAGCTTTAAAATGAATCTGTCACAATTATTCCACCACTTATTCCGTGTGCCTACTTTACAGAAGAATAAAAAGACTAAGGTCAGAGAAATTTTAATTTGGGGATATTAGTGTACGGATGCATAGTAATCTGTCCCAAGCCTGAGAGGTCAGCTCCCCCTTTTCACTACAGTTTACAAAGAGCTTCCAAAGTGCTATTGGCAGAACTTAATATGTGACTCCCATAAAACAGGGGCATGATAGATAAGGCTCAGCTGAGAAACAAGTAGCATGGTGATCTTTTCAGCAGTTTTTGCGGTAGGAGAAACAGGAGCTATTTCTCCATTGGGAATTGCCCTCTCCACATTCTTTCCAGAAACAAAGAAAGCGCCAGTGTCTTCCATGGATTAGAGCGGGTCCCTGGGAGAGCTGATGATAGTTGTGTAGTCCAATTGTGCATACTTGGAGTAGAGGAGTGAGATAGAGCAAAGTGGACAGGTGGGAAGAATTGGCGGTAAATACCTCAGGGCTCAGGTGAGAGCACACACAGCCATCCTCCTGAATCATGAGTGGAAGTGTTTGATTCCTGTATTATCTTTCTCACAAACACACCATGAAGGAACAGAAATCATTCTTCCCATATGGCAACATCTATTTAACAGGTTTGCCATGCGCAGTGACTTGGTAACGTGTGCTCTTACTGACGTGGAGAATATCAATATTGTTAATGCTATAGGACAGATTCTAGGTGAGTGTCTTAGTTCCATTCTTTTCTACCACCTACCACACACATGCTGCCCTTAGCTGGCCAATCAGCATACCCACATAATCTTTCATGCTTTAATGCAACCTATATGTTCCTAAAAATTATCACTGTGTACAACACGCCACAGTTAAAAATCACGGGGCTTCAGATGAATTGGTTTAGGGACAGCGCACTCATAAACTTCATCAGTGACACAATTTTTTAAGCTAGAAATCTAATAATTAAGATGTGCTTCTGTACATCATCTAAGGTTTACTAGTGGAAGGGGTCAACTGCACGGTACTATGAAGTAATGTAAAGAAGATTCTATGAAGCCAGACAGTGTTTGAACACCAGATGTGGAGGAGGGTGATGTGAAGTCCTCTGAACTGTGTGTGTTTGTGCCATTTGTGAATTCGTAGGTGGCTCCTTTCACTCAGTGCAATCTTCTTTGTTTATCTAAGTATGTTTTATGGATGTTTGTATAGACATATATATGCTTTCATCTTTAGCTATGCCAATCACTTTGGAACAAATTTACATTTTCAAAACAAATAGAATTGGAAATGCATATTTAAAAACCAGAAGCATGTATCTTTTGGCCAGTTTTAAAACAGTTTGATTTATAAGAATATGATCTTCCAAATGGAATAGGAGCCTAAACTTAGGCGTCTCTCGGTATCAGACTAAAGAAACACATAATAGGAAAGAGAGTTCTGGAGGGCCTTGCTGAAAGAACCATCATACCCTCACAAAGTTACTTCATTCAGGCTAAATGATGTGGGAACACAAAGACCACATCTAAAGAATGATTGTGTGTCATAAAATCAGGAAGAGAAAAAACCTAGAAGGAAAACAAATGACCCTGGTCAATTCTTAAATGTGTCAAAGACAATACGATTTGCAGTATACTCTCATGGGATGAATTTGAATTTGATTTTAACGTTTTGTCTTTATTTTTATTTTTGAAAGGAAATTTCAGTCACAGGATAGTAGAAAATAATCAGTTTATTAAATCTTTTAATCAGAACTATCAAATGTAAATTTATTTTATTTTGAAATTGGTTTAAAAGACATTTTTATTTCTTTGAATTTTTAAGTAAGAAATAGCAAAGAAATTCAATTTAGCGAAAATTTAATGTTCTTTTTAATGACTAAAATACCTTAAATGAAATATGAGTTATCCATGAAATAAAATGCAAGTCACTAGAGGTAGATACCAACATAAAACCTTCTCATTTGTTTAACATAACCACTGCAAAAAGAGTTAAAATAAAACTATAGCAATAGGAGTAATAACAAATTCATCAACTCTCAAAATTGTAAAAATTAAATGAGGGTGTGTTTCTGCAATGCTTTGAATTTCTCTTTTTATTATCAGTGTTTTGAGGGTAGCGTCTTTTTCTGTAGATTGAAGGAGTCAAGACTGACTCTTTAGTTATGTTCAGATAGTTCCAAAATATTCAGTTTACTCTACTAACGTTTAATCATTGTAATGAAATACTGTATATTTTGGAACATGAATGATTTCATATATTATAGCAAAAGAGCTGATTGTCCTACTTTTTTTTTTCTTGTTGGTATCATGTAGACAGATGTTTTTAGAACCAACTCTCATAACTTGTGTTCAGCATTTCGGCAAGTATCATGCTAGGACAGGCGTACTAGAAATGCCCAAGGAGAATCAGGGTGCCCTTATTGGAAAGCGTCACTCATTGGTCCGTGTAATTCCTGAGTTGTTCACCAAGGTTTCAGGGTCTCTTGTTTCTTTTCCTGTTCTGTGACTATAGCAAGGTCATCTCTCCATTTTCTAAGGGCTGAGACAATACTAAGTACCAAGTTCTTTCTATGTAATAATTAAATAGTGTTTTCATATTTTGAAACAATCAGATCTTGGCTGTAAATTGACTTAATTTTGCTTTTTAAATTGAGAAGGAGAAACATTCTGAATTTTATTTCATTCTCAATTTTAATAAAATCAGTTTAGGTTACTGTGTATGTGTGGGCTTGGTCTGTCCAGTGTCAATGTTTTTGTTCTTTGAATTATTGCATCTCCCCTAAATTGCCTATGTCATATACTTGCAAAAAAAAAAAAAAAAAAGGGTAGCACACTAGTATGGAAGGAAATAGTCTCCAGCATTCCCTGCCATACTAACCATTCCAAAGCGTGCCAGTGTTGGACTTCATTTTCTTGTTTTCATGTCCTATCCAAACTGGGCCAGCATCACTAGTTTCCTAGGAAACCCTGAGAAACCATCTTTACGTAATTGCCTTTGCCCACTGTTGGAACACTGCCCCTCCTGGGGACAGCAGAGCAGCTGCTCGGCTTCTTCACAGCAGCGTTTCACAACAGCGTGGGCAGAAAACAAAGCAGAGCAAAATACTTAAACCGCCCTGGCCGGGGTGAAGCCCAGGGAAGAAGGTGAGCCTTCAGAACCCAGAGTACCTAGTCTTCAGCAGACTGGCTCATGAGCTCAAGAGAACCTGATTTCATCTTCTGGCAGAAACACTGTGGTGTATAGTTAAAAGCTATCATTCAAAAAGTCTTTCTTTTCAAGCATACCACTGCAGAAGTAAGAGTTTTTTCTTTTATTTTGAGGACTTTTATTTCAAAACGGTAACAAAAATACCAACAGCCAGGAGTCAAAAAAATTTTTTTGCATAATTTCCACTATTTTTCAAAAAGTTCATCACATTTTACCCAACCTCCGCCTGCCTAGGATTGCCAAGACCCCAAGGACCATAGAGAGTGCACTGTGCCAAACCCACTCTGTTCTCTAACTTAGAAACACAGCATGGATTACCAGCAGCTGCACCAGATGGGTTAGAAATCAAGAAAAGCCCAGTTTTCAAAGAAGAAAACAGTTGAACAACTAGAATCGAGATTTCTGTGCTATTGTGACTATGTTTTGCAGAAAGCCACTCAGCCCCAGGAGCCCACGGAGCCTCAAAGCCCAGCAGGGTTTGACACCAAGCCCTGTAAGCAGGAGCCAGGGACCGCATCCCAAAGGAGGAGCTCTTTCTCCCAGTGCCATGGCGCCATCTGTTGACCTAACTGACACGGGGCCGCTTTTTATCTTGGTAGGTCTGGGTCACCCAGCAAGGATGCTGTTTTTCACGTGGAAAGCCTTCCTAGAATGGGGACCTCTAGGAGATCTTCTTGTATAAATGCTTCATTTTATTCATGGGAACAAGTGCTAGGGAGGAACTCATAATTTGTGGGGCCAGGGAAGAATGAAAACGGAAACCCAAGATCAGAGAGGGATGCTAAAATATGGAATCCTCTCTCTTTCTCTCACCCTCTCCCTACCCCTCTCCATTTCCCTTTCTCTCTCCCTCTCTCCCTTTCTCCTCTCTCATCAACACTTTTCTATTTTTTGCTGACTGATGAGTAAAGAAGGACTGAAATTTGGAAAATGAAGTGTGGATTCTATCCGTGTTTGCCATCATTCTTGGTATGCATAGTTAGTTTGAAACATGGAATAAAACATGGAGCAAAAGTAGCTATGATAAATTCCTTGCTCCTTCCTGTATCCTACAATTCCATGTATCATGCTAGATGATGCTTTTATTAGTGGGAAGGAGAGCTGACAGGGATGTTGGTATCTGTCGTAGTCAGGGTTTGCAAGGAAAACAATTTAATACAGGACACATAATTTATAGGATTATTTTATAATAGTCACCCAAAGAGTCAAGCGTAAGAAGTGCAGGAAATCTGTCCACACACTAAAGACCCCAAGGAACTCAGCTGAGGGCCTGGATCCCATGGCAATACGCTGCATGAGTCCAGCTGATGACCTGGAGCCCTGGAGAACACCCCCACAAGTCCACCTGGAGGCCGGGAGCCCACAATGACCCACACAAGTCTGCTTCCCAGATCTTCACTGGAAAGGCCTGAAGGTCAGCGGTGGAAGCCAGGATGCTCAAAATACGGACGACAGCCTCCCCCCCCAAAAGTACCACAGTTATCCTCAGTGACAAGGAAGTCCTGAGCTCCTCAGATGATGAGAACAGCTGTGTTCACGTCAGGAAAGCCGGCACGACAAGCTCCGCCAGGAGAACTAACATCACCAGAACAACAAACAACAACCAGGAGAACCAACATTAATTACTTCTTCCTGTCCAGTTCTCCTCTTTCTGTTGGTAACAATCCTCAGGCAGGCCACCCACACTCAGCACCACGCTGATTCGATTCAGCTGGGTGTTAAGTTCACCCCCAGTTGTTAATCCACCACAGTACTCCGGCTGTTCACTTAGAGCTGTAACATACTACTGTGTATTCTTGGGTCTCTCTATGCTTCTGCTGATTGTGGAGTCACTAGAACTTTGTCATGGGGCATCACAGGTGATACAGAGGAGCACAGCCAAGAGAAACCACAGCGAACATCCAGACGTCGTGCCTCTTCTTTGCTTGTGTGTTTGCTGCCTTGCCTGCTTGATCTAATATATAATATAACCTTCAACACACACTGAAGGTTTAAACTAGTAAGGATTTCAAGATGTGATGAAAAGCAGCCTTAAACTAGGTTCAGAGTCCTTTGCTTCCAGTACTTTGTGTGAGGGCTCAGATTTCAAGTCCATGTGGCTGAGCATGAGGCATGTTACTGCTTAATAAGCAAACATGGGGGTCACTCAACCTCAGCCCATTTCTACGCATTGACTTCTATGCATTCTTCCTTTAGTTCATAAACTGACCTTCCTAGTAATTTGTCAGTGTTACTATCAGATCAAAGAACTGTAAAACCAAATATCTGGAGAAAGGAGAATACTATGAATGATTAACTATCCATAGCAAATTGCCACTTCCTATTATCTATGTGATCTTATTTGCCATAATCATAATGAAGTGAAGCACATTTATCATATTCTTAAAGTATGACTATTCAACATCTCAAAACTATCAAGTAACCCATCCATTGTCAGGTTACCTATATGTTGAGAAGATGTCATCAATGTTATATAAAAAAAATGGACTTTTTTCTTCTGCCTTGGGGGTGGGGTGGGGGGTACCCAAGATATTTGCACTGAACTACATTCTCAGCCCTGTTCTGTAGCAATATTTCCTATTTTGCAACAAAATCTCACTAAGTTTCCCAGGCTGGGATCAAACTTGCAATCCTTTCCACTCTCTCAAGTAGCTACCCCTTAAAGATGCATCCAGTGGCATAACCGTCCTATGGCCCTGGATGAAAAGTTCTTTTTATTTTAATTTTTCAAAAAACAAAACAGAAAAAAAAGGATGTAAATGATACGGAATTTTTAAAAATAGTAGGAAATTAATACTAGTTAATATATTGCATGTTGTTATCTTAGAAGTTGTTGTTCAGGTTACAAGATCTAGGCATAAAAATGACCAAACAGTAACAGGAAAAAATTGTTCTTTTTGATGAACCAACAGAGATAGTAATAGATTAGAAATAGAGATTACTAATAGATTAGTAATAGAGTTAGCTGTCTTGCAAATATATATATATATATAAATTTATATATATATATAGATACACACACACTTACATACATATAATCTTTTCCTTTCTTCCTTTTCTCCTTTCCCCTATCCCAATTGTTCTTTCCTTTCTTTGCACTCTTAGATATTGGACAGTTCTCCACTTATGTTTAAATAAAATTTTAGTATCAACTTGGGCATCAGAATTTCTAGGTTTATGGAAGATTGACATATCTAGGTGGATTTAACGTTAAATCATCTCCCTTTTCCCAGCTCAGCTATCGTAATTGGCCAGTTTGTCATGGCACTTCCTTTTTCTTGGTTGCCTCTTCCTTCAGTAATTAGCTGAAGTACGAATGCTCACGACTTAAGAAGTGGGCAGTGGTGTGCATTAAGACATAGCAATGTGGAATTTCCCATTTGGAAAAGTGCCGTGCAAGCTTAGAGTCTTCTTTACCTCAGGGATGCAGTGTCAGCTCTGGTTCCTCAGAAAGTGGAAACTGCATGATGTCCTGGGGCATGTGACCTCGGAGGAGAGTGAGGGACAGGATGGTGAAATAAAGCGAGAGGAAGCTCCTGAATAATTGTGTCATATCAAGTTGGTCAGTCTGGGGCTGACTGGGTATTCAGTACTAGGAGGCCTGCCGAGGAGCTGCGGTGTATGAACATTGGAATCAGTGATGTAGAGGGAAAGAAATTTGTTCTTTGTGCTCTCCACTTTCATTCAGAAGTCAGAAGTTTGTATCATGGTACTTCGATCCATTTGGAGTTCCAGGTTGAGCTGGGATGAACACTAGCGAGTTTCTATTGCAGTGTTACAGTAAAGCCCAGATAGACAACAGGAACGACCTGAGGTTACAGTGCGGTGGTCCCTGATACACGTGCTGCAGTGGGCTCCTTGCCACTTGTGGACAACTTCTCCGTGAATCTCTGGCCGGGAGGACTGAGGGGTTTGTTAGAACTCATATGAAGCATCAAGAAGGCTAACGTTGGTGCTTTCTCAGTGTCTTTGAGGAATCTGGTCCTGAGCTCGGCAGCTCACATTCTAGATGTGGGAAAATCTCTTATTAGATGCTTCCCTTTTAATATCTTTGTCCTTCAGAAGTGCATTTCACAGAGCGTCTCACACCTCAGATATTGGAGAAGTATTTAAATGGATTTGGGCCAGCTCTTTCTTCTGCTAAAATCCACATTTGGTCCTAGAAAAATAGACACATATTTCTTGGCCTTCTGTGGAAAGGAAACTCTTGAAGCAAACAAGCATGTCCCTTCCTGCTTTGCCAGCTGAACGTGCTTTCAAGATTTTCTTTTCTGCCTTCCAGACTTCCATGGAAGGAAGGCAGCCACTGATCCACCATGATTTCAGAACAGAGGACAAATCATTTACAATAAGATGTCATCAGAGAAATTCTGTAAAAGTCCCTTTGCTTGGTGGTTGGCTTTATGGTGGTCAACATACCTGAAAGAATTGGAGGAAAAATAAGATATACAGGTCTCCTAAGTTGGAGTTCAGGATTCAGGAATTATTCTAGAGGATCATAAAATTCTTAAAATATTACAATGACCCATTCCTGTGTGAGGATTATTT
The DNA here is from genome assembly GCA_004027295.1 of Dolichotis patagonum. Classification (NCBI taxonomy): domain Eukaryota; kingdom Metazoa; phylum Chordata; class Mammalia; order Rodentia; family Caviidae; genus Dolichotis; species Dolichotis patagonum. The sequence continues at coordinate 22,575 of PVJX010014785.1, read as the reverse complement.
TTCTGTAGTTTCAATTAGAGAAATAGACTTCTCATACTTTTAGGAAATGTTTCAAATCTTGCTGGCTTCAAGAACTAACTGGTGATACTGGGAAGTACTTACATGTTTTAATTTATATAAAGATATTTTAAAATTCTTAAATAGGAAACAGATCCATTAATTTTATTTACATAAAATATAAGATAAAGCTGAAGCCTTGTCTTTAGTGTGGTTTTTTAGTAAAATCATTCAAAACTTATCATAAATATCATAGTAATTACTTGAACAAATCTGGAATAATTTCAATGTATCTCCAATTTTTCTTTGATTATAAAATGTTTGGGGTCAAATAAAAAAGCATACATGAACTATTATGATTTTAACAGATTTTATTGCCTGAAATAAAACGATATAAATTCAATAAGCTAAAAGATATGAAGTGTAAAAACAAAGAGATGGCAGTGAAGTTTGTGTTAGGATGACAAAGTTCTGGCAAATCAAAGAAAGGAGAAATTCAAGAGAGATTTTAGCACGACAGTGGGACCGCACGCATAAATATTCTGTGAATTACTAAATTTCACTTTTGGAAATGTGGTTTCAGGAAGCTAATTGTTTTAAGCACAAAGAGGATGATGGTAGATGGTGATACTTTGTATAAAAATGCTCAGGTATAATTTAGGACATGCCGTGCTGCATTTCCCTGCAACTGTTCAGATTAATCCCATGCTATTGTATGTAAATGGAATACAATCAGTTGGAAAACCTGGCTCTCTCTTGAGGTTTGCTCTTTCCAGATCATTCTTAGACTTACTAATATGAAAACTGAAAGTCATTAGTAGATAATTTTGCCTCAATATCTTACCAGGTCAATCAGAGTTGCTGTCATTTCACTTAAAAGCTCTCAATGCTGTTTGTTTCGCTCACGATGAAGAAATATTTAAATGATTTCCTTTTGCCAATGATCCTGCCCACCCTTGTGTCTAACATGGCGCTGAATTAAAAGGTTGTTTTCTCAGAAGTAATGTTTTCATTATTATAAATGAGTTGCTACTTAATTAATCCCAGACGAAGTATCGGAATATATTAGAATTTTGTTTTCCCTTCTCTTGTTGTTATTTATTCACTCCGATGTTACTCATCTGGAAGAGAACATTGTCTGGCTAGTTTTCCCTTCAGCAGCATCACATTTGTTAAGCAACCACTGTTGCAAAGTCCCAGTGCTTTGCAAGTAGCTCATTAGTTAGTTGAGCTGGCGGCACCAAGCAGAAGCCATTAACATTAATTCATCATTAGTAACCGGTGCACAAGTCTCCTGCTTCTCAGATGATTAGTATCCCTTTCTGACCTGGACTATTCTTTAGCATAAATTTAAGTTTTAAAAACTAGGCCACATTTATTTGTACAGCACATCCACTAAGCCATGTCAAAATATAATCTTTCTGCTTTCTCTTTCTTTCTTTCATTAGTACATGTTTGCAATCCGTAATGATTACATTCACTGTAGGGAATTAGCATATGTGAATGACACATTTTGATTCTTTCTTTTACCCTTCTCTCAACTCTCTTTTATGTTTTTAGCATCAGATTCATTTATTTATTTTATAAGAACTTGTAAAGTTAATTATCATATATACAGACTAAAAACCAAACTAATAGGTCAAACAACATGTAAAATATATAAGACAATTGTACTAAATTAAGGTATGCTTTTAGATATATAATCTCTGCTAGATTACAATCTCTCTGTCTCTGACTCTATCTCTGTCTTTGTCTCTCCTTATTCTCCTTATTACCTGTCATAAATATAAATATAAATATAAATATAAATATAAATATAAATATAAATATAAATATAAATATAAGTATAAATAGAAATATATGAGAGAGAAAGAGAGTTTTTCATATAAGAGAAACCATGTGACATTTAAGCTTGTGTGTCTGAGTTGTTTCTTTTAATAAGGTTTCAAGGTGCATCCATTTTTCCACAGATGTTTTAAGATTATCCTTTTCATGGCAGAGCAGTAATCTATTGTGCATAAATACCACATTTTCTTCACCCATTTACCTGTTGATGAACATACACCGTTTCACCCAGAAACTGGCTCTGGGACTTGAGAGCACTTGGTGAACTTCCAGTGCCATTGCTACAGCAAACAGAGACACCAAAACAACACCCAGGATTTGGAGGCAGATTTATTTAAAGTTGGACAGGGACTGACTAGGAATCAATTGTTCCTCAAAATATCAGGCCCTGCAGGTGCATACAGGGAAGTTTTTATGAAGTTTACAACTAAAAGTACAATGGATGTCTTTGACTGGTTCTTAAAATATGCATCGTAGTGACCAGCTATTTCTAAGAGACAAAAACAATCAGAGCTGCAATGAGAACTATTACCTCGGCTACTAAGAAACTGAAGTATACTGGCTGGGATGGGGGGTCATTTTCTGCTATGTTTTCCCCCTTTTCTTGGTTTCCCTGTCAAATCTTTGCTGCGTGTGATGGTTTATGTCAGTGGCCCCCAAGCCTCATGCAATTATGGACATGCCCAAATGTAGCATCTGTGATTGGTTCCTTGTCTAGCTCTTGGATTGGTGGTGTGAGTGTTTCACTTGCCCAGGGGTGGAGCCAGGATATTATGTATTGGCGAGAAGAAGGTGTCTCTCTCTCTAGCCAATTTGTGCTTTGCTGTTTGCAACGGGCCATGAATGGCAGCCCGCCACACCACCCTGCCGCTTGGAGCTGAGTATGGACTGAAACCTCCAAGAAGTGTAAGAGATAAACCTTTCCTTCCCTAACTTTGAGTGTCAGGTATTTTGTCACAACAATGAGTAAAATGTAACTAAGACACTGGGCATGTTACATGTGATCTTTTGCGCTAAGACCCAACTAGAAGCAATAGCATTACAGGCATCAGTGATCCTAGGATGGGTCCTAACCAAGGTCCTCAAGACTGAAAGCCTTACCACCAGGACTTTGTGGTCTGTTTCCTTTATCATAGGGTTTTCCCTTCAGTTGGCTCTGACAAGGGAGTGAAGGAGGTCATCTGATCTAGGAGAGTGTCCAGTGTGCCTTGGGTGCTCATCAAATGTTTACCATTTGTAAGGACTTAACTGATTATTTTTCATTCTCTTGGGTCAATCTCCCATCAAACTAAGGCCACATGCATAGCTAGCAAGGGGGCTGGGAAGGAAGGACTGAGGTCAGCAACCTGGAAAGACAGGAAAATCAGGGGGAATAGTATGGGACAATGCTGTGTGCAGTGTCCTCGGGCTTCAGCTGTGTGTGGACTGGGCAGTGACTGGGGTGAACAGAGCAGGACTTTGAGTGTGTTGTCTCTTTACATAAACTCTCCAGTGGATCCTAGGCTGGATTTGTAAAACTTACAGGAGTAGTTAATATGCACCTGGGTTATACGTGTGTGCAGGACTGTCAACAGCTACAGCTGGTCTTTTTACCAAACTTTATGGAACGGGTTATGAGCTGTTGCTGTAAGGCTGTGTTTTATTCCTTTAACATTTTAGAGCTTGGGACCTGATGCTTATGTGAGTTTTCTTTAATCTTTCATAGTTGTGTCAGTTATTGAATTATCTCTGCTAAAAATAGATGCCTGACATCATTGCCAATAATCAAGAGTAGGCCACATCTGTGATGATTTCTCACATCAGGACCCTATAACTTTTGGTCTCCTAGCCAGCCTGAGGAGGCACAGATGAGCACTAAGTCATGCTGGGTGGAGGTCAGGGCTGATGACACAGACGCTGAAGCCTGCACTAACTGCAGGGATACAGGTGCCAGCACTGTGGCTTGAGCTTGCAGAACATACAGAGGGGGCAGCTCTGGCTTTGATTAAGATGGATCTTCTGAGAGTACAAGATAATGTTTTGATGACAGGGGTTGATATTTTAGTAAACTGGATCCCCATAGGGGCTTAAGCCTCTAAATTGGATTATTTTGAGTGAAAATTATTTTGGCATCCTTGGTGGTAAATTACCAAACAACGGCAAGAAGCAGTTTGCTGTGCAGATCATCCCTGCAGGAGAGCTTTGGCTAAAATAGCTTTGTCCAAGGTGACCACAGCATATCTATCCTGACAGAGCTACTCCCATCCGTAAACAAGATGCACTCAGCATACGCAGTGGTTTACACTTACTCATGAGGTCTGGTGCAGCATGTGATGCCTGGAAAGTTAGGTCTTGGCCTAAGGTGAGCTTGTCAATTTTCTTAATCAGAAGGACACTGGCTGTTAGAGCACAGAGACAAAGTGGGGAAGCAACCTTTAGCAACCAGATACAAGTATTCAGATACAGGTAGGCTCCGGGGCACTCCCAGGGGCCGATAGTCTGAGTAAGCATCATTGTTTTGTGAACACAAGGATTCAGATTTTATAGAAGCCAGTAGCTCCAAGAAATGTACAGGTTTTTTTCTTATAACCAATTTTGCCAGATATTATAGCAGAGCTTTTGTGTCTTTCTAGCAGGCAGCTTGGATATTATTAAGCAAAAGTGTAATTAGTGAAGTCAACTGTGTGGGCTTCCCTTTCATTTAACCCGGCACTTTCTTTGAAAAACACTCACCTAGGTTGTTTCCAGGTGAGGCAACCTTTGGAAAGGCCATGCCAATTATTCAGCAGGGCTGGCAGTCCAATTTTTCTTTTCAAAATGTGGAACTCAGAAGGAATTGTTGACAGTCATCTTGGGTAGGCATTAGATGATGCCGTCTGACCACGTAGGTATAGCCTTGAATCAGAAGGCTCAGGGCAGAAGACCTTTACGGCCAAATGCAGGCAGTGGCTAGCTGGAGCCAGTTCAATTGGCTTAAAATAAATGAATCCAGCTGAGGGATGTGTACATGTGTGTGAATCTGGCGGAAGCAACTGCAGTGGTGGAGGAGGGTGCCAAGGGGGAATTCTCAGGAAAATTGGCCTTTTTTCTTTTTATTCTTTGAGATACAAGAAGAAGCTTTCTTTAATCACCAGAAAGGCCCTTTTTCATGTAGCCAGGGGCTGTGGGTTTTGACTAATTAATTCTCATCTCTGACTTCCTACACGTGTGTTGTATTCCACTGAATGATGACACAATAGACACACAATGGGTGTCTCTCCGAGAGAGAGACCATTTAGATGGCCACCTGGCAATGCCCCTTGCAGGTACTTAGGCAGACCTTAGCTAAAGAGAGTGTGACGCCTTCATTTTGCCATATGCTGGTTGTCATGGAACCATGGGTTGAAGGCCCAATCAGTCACCATAACCAGTGCTTCCCAGTCTTGGTGGTGCACAGATGGAGCAGCCTACTTACTGCTTATGTTGTCTGTTCCACTTATTCACAGTCATTCAACAGACACTCAGAGGTTAAACATTCCAACCTTTTCCCTTGAAGGCAATCCTGACTAATGGGAGTTGATCAGACTCAAACTGATCAAGACTGACAGACAATCTAACTGGGGTGCCCCCAGGGATCTTACTAGAATCATCAAACAGACAAACTGTGTCCCCCTCCCTTTGGGATATGAGGTGAGCTGCCTAAGCAGGGAGCCAAGCATCTTCCCCCGGATCTCCAAGCGGCCTTGATAAATCTTGAGGTTGTACCTTCCTGCTGGGACCTGGAGAGGTCCTTGCTCCACCCATGAGGGCCACAACCAGTGACCTAAGAGGTCAGTATAGTCAATATTCACCAGATGCTACAGCAAGTAGAAACACCAAAACGACACACAGGATTTGGGGGCACATTTATTTAATAACAGTTGGGTACTGATAGGAATCAATTGTTCCTCAAAATGTCAGTCTCCAAAGACTCCAGAAAGGAGGCTTTTATGGGGTCTGCAAAGGGAAGTACAGAGCTGTCTTAGTTGGTTCTCACTACAAGCATCATAGTGAGCAGCCATTTCTAGGAGACACATGCAACCAGCACTGCAGCAGAGGCTGATACCTCGGCAACTGCAGTGTGCTGGCCAGGGCAGGGGAGAGGGGTCATTTTCTGTGACACCTCCAGGGATGAGACAGTGATGTGTGACATCCTGAAGTTTTCTTCTAACATTAGACTACTAGTGTCCCACTGTGTCAGTTGTTTTTGAAGAAATGATGATGTAGGATTCCACTATTGCAGTGCACCTTTAATGGCTCTGGTCCTAGTTTGTGCAGGGACAGGAGCAGGTTCAATTTCATACGTGAGTCTGTTAGTCTGTGTGGAACAGCTAATTTCACATTGATTTTAAAATTACCTACTTTATCCTTTATGAAGGGGATCATAGAGCTTAAATTACTACTGGGGATTTATTGCGTCACAACAGAAAATTGAGTTCTACTCACAGCCTTTTTAAGATTAATTTTTTACTAAAAATATTATTTGCTTGAAAAATAACATCTACCATTTCTATAGCTGTCAGCATTTGGATTTAATTTAATATTGCTCATCTCATGTATTTTTAAATCTTACATATTTCATTAAAGAAAGGTTATTAGATACCATGAACTTTTATCAATGCACAGTTCCTCTGTTTCAGTAAATGAACTTTTCAGTGAGTGGCAGTTTCTCCTAAACGACTCACTAATGAAGCAATTGTATGTATTAATGTGATCTTATTAGTTGACAATACATTGGTGCAAATATTAACTCTGATGGAGCCCTGTAGTTACTTTGTGTGAGTTGGTTAGAATACCCTAGCAATTGCTTTACCGGTGGACAAAGAATGAACCAAACTATGGCATTCAGTGAAGACAGGCCATGCCTGAATAAGATTTGATGACATCTGACCTTTTTTTAATAGCATGGATTTTTCAACTTCTTCCAAGGCTAGTGCTGGAATTCCCAGCATCTGTTATGCTTATATCAAGGGAGGAAACTTAGCATTGTCCAGATTGTATCAGATTGAGGCTACTACAAACGACATTGATCTATGTCAACTGTATAATTCAGACTCACAAACATAAAACTTTAAGCTCTTTGATATCTGCATAGGATGTAAAATTATTTCTTTTTATTTTTGGAACTTGGAACACTGGAAGACAGTATGGACAATCTATGTCAAATGTTACTGTTGGGTCTTTGGTGACGTTTGTCTTCCTGAATCCCAAACCTGCATCTTTGAAAAAGGCCATGCACTTCCATAGTTTCTGTTTAAGGGTCCCGTACTTAAGCCATTGTTTGAAATGCCAGGATTTTGAATTTATTAGCATATATTTGTTCATAAACTATTTCACAATTTCACCATTTCACCATGTCACGAAGAAGAGCTTTAAAAAGTAATCACATATCCAGTTTTGCCAGACATATGAGCAAAATTTTCAGTGTTTTAACTCAACTCCAAGTGTATTCCACTTGCTGGTGGCTCGGATGTCATGATAATCCAGGTTAAAGCAGATACCAGCTCACTGACCCCCAGAGCTCTGACCTGCCCAGTGTGAGCACGGTCAGTACCTCCTAAAGCAAGAGAGATGCCCTGACTTGGCCCATCTTGGGATGCTAAGGAGCACAAGAAGACTGGCATCAGTTCAGACCCACAGTGGAACTCTGATGTAAAGACTTGATCAAACAAATCTATTGGCTAGACTTTAATATTTTGGATTTTAATTTTATTCTTTAAAAATGAAGTATATGCTCTCCTCGCACCTCAGCAGTCTATAAAACGAGCCTGAACATGACTAACAAAATGATGCCTAGTTCGTAAAATATTTATTGTCTAAGCCTGCAATAAAAAAGGAAAGTGAATTTTTATGCCATGTAAAGTTACACTGTGTTTTTAGAGGAACACAGAAGAAGTATGCTTTTATGGCTTTATAATTGACTTGCTGAGATTTAGTCATATCATTGTATTAACAATAGCTACCTTTTAGCGATACTGCCCAAAGACAGGCATGTATTTTTCCCGTTCTCTATTGATAAATCATGTTATTTTCTCCAGTTTTCTAAGTTCACAAGTAAACTGGTATGAACATTTGTGTGGAAATCAGTACACAGACACACGCTTTCATTTCCCACAGTAAATATCTAGAAGTAGCAGGCCAGATCATATGGAAAGTCTTTGTTTAGTATTTTAATATATTTTCAAATTGTTTTACAAAGTGATTTTACATTCCTGTGACACGTATGAAGATTCTAATTCCTTTACATTGTTTCCAGTATTTATCATGATCCATATTTTTAACTTGATCCAGTATAAAGCACTAGCCTATTGTAGTTTATGTTTCTCTAAATACTAAGTGTCTAGCGTCTTCCCCACCCCTGTGCTATTTAGCAATGTGCATCTTCTTGGAGACAAGTGCTCAGAGCCTGTCCCCACTATGGACTTGGTTATTTGTACAATCTGTTTAAAGACTGACCACTGTTCTAGTCAGTCATGATCTTCTGAAATACCTCCAATCAGTGAAGCCACAAATTTTCAAGGCAGACATTATGCAAAGGTCCCTCCCTGAACACTATTGAAAGCCAGCCAATCAGCAGCACATTCACATGCATAAGCCCGTTCCCTTGCCTGACATCAACCAGCTGATTTTGAAAGCTGGAAAATCTCAGAATCTTACCTTTCTAAACCCTTACAAGAAATAAGCATTCTGTCTTGCAATCAGAGAAACAATGCCCCCAAACCACAAGTCTCCCTTACTGAAGGGCATAATGAACTTAACTATTTTCTCAGTGGTTGACAGGTGCCCTCTTTCCTCATCATCATTTATCATAAGTTCATTTGTGTATGCTTGATAGCTTCAAAGAAGTCTGTTGTTTCTTGCCCAAACACAAGATATTTTTTTCTTCAACAAGATTGAGTTCATTCTTGCCTCACTTATTTGAGGATCTGCTTTACCATAAACTGAATTCCTACATATTTTTAATTGTATCCACGGCACTTGATACCTGCATTTTTACCTGCATTTCCAAGAATTTTTATTTATAGTAAAGGAACAGCAACTTAATTACAAACTCTTTCATTTGACTATAAACAGAGCTTCTCTGAGGTAGTATTCTTACAAAACTTAGAAATGAAGTTTAGGGAAGACAGAGGCAGACTGTATATTACCTTACAGCTGAATGCTTTCAGTTTTTTCTATTTGATCCTTTGGTTTGCTCCCAAAGTCAAGACAGTACAAACACACTGAGAAAGAGGAAGGGCAATGAGGTAGATGGGTGCTTTCTTTCAGGTCCAATCAAAGGTTTATATTTTGAACACAGTCTAAGATGCCTCATGATAATCAAAGATGTAACTTCTACCTGACAACTACCACAATTCTTTGGATGTGATAAGCATTTCATGGGTGTTTGTGAGATTAATGAATGAATGGAATAAATGATAGTACAGTTTCAAAATTCTGGTAGGAAAGTGTTGCTATTGGTAGATGGTGGAACCCTTACAGGTAGGGGCCAGGGAAAAGTCTTCAGGATTTTAAGGATGTGTCATTGAAGGGATTGTGGGGTCCAGGCTCCTTCCCATCTCTTTTGTTTCTTGGCCATAGGTGGGTGGTTTGCATCTGCAGTGTGCTCTTGTCTTGATCTATTGGCTTTCCACAGGCACAAAGCCAACCAGTCATGGAGTGGAGCCTCCAAACCATGGGCCGGATACACCTTTACCTTTTGTAAGTTGATTATTTCAGACACTGTGTTACAGAGATGGAAAGCTGACTCACACAAATGACTTTGTCTTTCTGTGTGTATTTATACTAAACATACTAAACTCTGAACTAGAGTTCAGAGGCATTATGCTTAGTTATAATAAACTACAAAATGGTTGAGTAGGCAATTTAACAAATAATCTTTGTTAAACATAAAAGTAACAGTGTCACATCTCTAGATGAACAATTATCCTTTTCAAATAAGTGGTGCAGAGGTAGAAATCATTGCAGCCCAATGATGTAGGCTCTGTAGACAGAAACCACATTCAGACACTGAAAGGATGGTGAGTCTTTAAAGCATAAAATACTATCTTCTGAGCCCTAAGATGTAATATTTATTTTTTTGCCCATTTGAATTTTTTCATTAGGTAACAGTTAAGTCACTGAGTACCTGACTTACCTACCCACTGAAACACTGTCCCATGGAAGAATGTTCATAGGATGGAGATGCCACAAAGTCAAATGGAAAGGAACATGTAACACTTTGCTCCTGGATTTACATTTTTATAAATGTACTCACTATATTTTCATTGTATGTCCACAATATTCTTAAAATCTTTGAAATCTTAAAGTTAACTTATGAATATAATGGTTGTATAACAGATGCAAAAACTATATTCAGTTTGTATTGAACCTATCATCTTGTTGCTATGGAAATAAAAATTGATGAAGGGGCCACCGAAAATGGAACCAGAAGAGGTTAAGGAGACATGATATAAAACATAATATGCTAAACTGGATTGGATCTAGAATAGGAAAAAATGGTAGAAACACAAATACTGGTAAGAGACAAATGATGTCTGAAGTTAGTCAATGAAACAGCTAACAGCTGCATACTCCAAAGTTAGTTTCTTAATTTTTACAAACATACCACAGTAATTAATGTATAATAGTAACAAAAGGTAACACTCGATGATAGCTATAAGTACATAGGAACGCTGTATTATTACTGTAATTTTTCATAATTGTACTTTTTCTATAAAAATACTTTTAAAAATTAAACATAAATTTTCAAAAGTAATAACCAAAATTTTCAGAAAGTATGATTTCAATAAATGATACATATTTTCAGTCGTGATGTTTAAATTAATTATCAGATCGTTACTTCTAAAACAAATCTAATTTTTTATGTCACTATGATTTTTCTTCCAAGTGTAGCACTAGGAAAAATGATCAAAAATTGAAAAATTGAAATCATTGAATTGTGAAGCTTTCCGGGAGAAGCAAAGTGTATTCTCCACTGCGGGCAGCAGGTGGGAGTATTGACCTGTTAAAAAAGTTCTTTGGGATGTTAAAACTTTCCATTTGGAAGCAAAAGATATTTGAGAAACACTGTAATGTGACATTATTATATACAGAGTAAGAGGAAAGATTTGCAGTATTGAGACGAAAATAAAAAGAAATATAAACAGACTATGGACAGGACTCCAATATACTGAAATCACCAGAAGTAAAATGGAAAAAAAAAAAAAAAAAAGCTATTTATTCAAACATTTCCAGACTTGGTTATGCGTGCTGCTGAACAGATAGCACATCTGGAGAATTAGTGGACATCTATCTTTCCCCAGACATGAATGCAGCATGCAATGTCTGAAACTACCAAGGCATGGAAAGCTAAACTGCTGCTGGGGCTTCGGTTTGGGTGACATTTGAACTGCAGGAGAAACATTTAGGCTGAATGTGGCCATGTAAAGTCCCTGTTGCTCCTGACGACCCCAGCTACCGTCCAGGAAACACGGGCACTTTGTAGGTTTGCCAAGGCAGCGTGGAAGTACGAAGGGAAGTTACAAAAGTTTTGCGATGCAATCTTACTATTTAAGACAGTTTTCCCTGTAGGTTCTGGACTACCAATTTGGTCCATTTGTTTGAAAAAATAAGGTGTACATTATATTCAGATATTAAGCCATGCAAAAGCTTTGCTCTTTGTAGAAACTCTCCATAAACAACTGACAGAGGTCTGCGAGAAAGACCTGACATGTTTTCAGAAATTTAGTAGAACAGCAGACAAATCAGTCCTCATGTGACAATTTGATGACCATCTTACAACCACGTGCTGCACTCTATTGAATGCGAAATGGTACAGAAATCGGTATTATTAGTCCTTTGTTCATCTTTTGAGTTACAGAAGTTTTAAATATGATGTTTGTAGAAAGTTTGTCTTTCAAGTAAAAAGATTAATTATCTAGGAAATTATTTCTGTTCCAACTGTAAGGAAAATTCATGCTATAGAAAAGCTTTAATTATTGATACATTTTTAAAATACAAAAGACCCACCCATCACCAATATTTGCATAAATCCATCTTTGCCTGCTTTTCAAATAAAAATGGTTCTAGATTCTTGGAAAATCATCTTTCTTTCAATTGTAGAGAAAAATCCATTGCCTAGGAAAGAATAATTATACTCTTAAATATTTGAAAAAGAACTGTCTAAAACCATTACTGTGTACTGGCAAATGATTACTGTAATACACAATATTACTTATGTCTAAGAATGCACTCCATCTGTTTTTGTTTATTTGTATAGGCGTTCTCTGTCCTTGACATTTAGACAAAGCTGAAGTAACATCTTATGTGTTGATTAATTAGCATTTACATAATGCCGATAGAAATCTCAAAAAGATTCTTACTTCATCAGAGACCAATTACCGAATTTCTCTCTTCATTATCTTCTTTTCTTTGTGTTCTACTGTACTTATTGGTCTTAATTTTTGCCATTTCATTGTGGGGTTTTTGTTTGTTTGTTGTGTTTATTTTTCCCAGTACCAGGGATCAAACTCACGACCTCATGCTTGCCAGGCAGGCACTTAAGCCACTGAGCTAAATCCCAGGTCCTAATTTTTGCCATTTAAAGCAAGTATTTCCAGAGCAATAGATTCAGGCTGTTCGGGCTTTCAGCATTAAGTGTGTATAGAGACGGCTGTTTACGGGAATGTAGGGTATTCTGAATGAAACCTGGCTGCTCCCAGGGACATTCCATCTGCTTACCAATCCTCCAGTGCTAGTGAACATATACAGTTATCAACAAATTATTACCAAGCTCAAGATAGTTATAAGACAGCATTTTTATTCAAAAGGCACCCAGATTATGTGTCAAACACACTTGAGGCAGAAAGGTAAGACAGACAATCCATTTGCTAGAAAATTTCTGCAAGGGACGACTCTGCCAGTAGGGGGCAGTGCCATAGATTTTCACAGCCCTGCCACTGCAATGAGCTGAGGCCCAGTCTTACAGAGCCACGCGACAAGGAAAAGGACGGGATGCTGTTAGTGTGATTAGTGACACTATAATCCGTAGTTTTCCTGTCTGTCATTTGGCATGTATATTACCTATAAAAGAAGAAAGTATAAACCTCAATTGGGTTTTATGTTACTGTTGTTCTACTTTTGTTTTTCTTCATGTAGCAGAAAATTGTTGTTACTTATACTGAAAGTCCTGTCTATGAAACATGTGAAAATATCATTACATTTTGTCATTTACATTTGCAGTGCATCAAGTTTGTTTAAAAATAGGCTAAAACACTACAGTGAATAACAATTTTGCTTTGTAAATAGTTGTTTTGATGTTATGTTCCTGGAATTCCAGAGTTCCCACACTAAAATCCTATTTTTTGGAAGAAAAGAAAAAGAAGACAGAAACTGCATCGCCTTAGACTTTTCTATGGATCACTTGATGGACATATTTTCAGCAAACAGGCTGTTGACACAAAACAACTAAAACTGATACTTCTCAAACCACAAAACAGTGACAATAAAAATATATGAGTTCTGAGAAACACAGTACAGGACTTGTACGAGCAGGTTATTCCGGTCACTGTTCCCGTCTGTAGTGTTTATCTCATCTTCATGCATCAATTTTGCTGTGCAGCAAACCACTTAATCATTGTCTAAGGTTCTTCGTGAATCTGCTTTTCTACCCAACTGATTCTTCTACATAGGTGATCATTCACTGGGAGAGAAGCAGTGCCAACTGTCATAGACGTAAACAGAAATCTCTGGAAAGGAAATTGCTAGTGGGAGTACCTACACCAGAAGATTCTCTTCTAGTGGCTGTGTGTTTGAGGGCATTGCTATAAAGTGCTGATCATTTGTTTGCTGGGCATAGTTTATACCTGATGGGTTAGGAACAGGCAAAGGAGAGACGATGATGAATGTGTGCCTGCCTCTGCGGAAATCTCTTTCAGAAGGAGTAACCCTAACAAAAACAAAGGCAAACTAAAAACGCAGTGGACCTCACCCTTGGACCAGGTGAGCGCTTGGCCTCTTGTGCCTCCCCTGGCCGTACGTGAAGAAGGGCGAGCCATCCCTGGATTCACACCAGGGTGGTCGTTGGCTGTGTGCAGAATGTAAAGCAAACACGGGCAAGCCAGAGCCAGATGTGAGGGCTTTCAGGTTCACTGGCGGTTCCTGGGGTACCCAGAGCCAAAGCAGCACACGCACGTTCCTGCTTTCCACTGGGAAAAATGGGGATTTGGGGACTAGGGAAATCTGACCAGGTCCAGGTTTATAACTTGGTCTGTTTTTGAGCCAGAAGACACTATAATTGCTCTATTGCAAAATGCACAAGGAAATACAAATGCCTTTGAAATATCATCAAATTGCTCCACGAAGTCTAATAAATTTGCAGACCCATCCTATGGGCCAAAATCCAGTAATGTGCATGCTAAGAGTTTATTTCTATGCTTTCCTGTGACCATGGGCTTCTAGAGATATGTCAACAGTTCTTGCCACTAAGTAGACAGAATTTTTGTTGAAAACAGTAGCAAAGTATTTGGAGGGGCATCTCATTTTACATAATCTCCTCCTGAACCTTAGTGGTTCCAAACTCTATCACTTAACCTGTGGTATTAGTTACTGATATATTCTTTTGTTTTTGACTTTCTCAGGAACCTCAAATCCCAGGCATTTACAAAAGCATCCTTGCGAACACGGTTTTGTAATGTTCAATCGGCCGCAGACATGGATTGATTCTGGGAAGATCTCATTCCCCTGCGTGCGAATGTAAGGCGTACATAAGCGTCAGTTCTCTTAGTTTCAAACCATACTATTCAGTTTCTGTGTGCTTAGTGCTTATGAGTAGAGGGCCACTGGCTTTCTTCTTTTCTGTCAAGTTTGGCTAATTTTATCCCTAGTTTCCTAGTTTTTGTTTGTTTCAGTTTCTTGAGTTTGTTGAAATGGAGAGGTGTAATTATTGACCATGGCTTTATTTAATATAGTAACAGATTGGTTTTTAGAAACAGTTTGATTTCTAAAGTAGGCCTTAATACAACCTTTCAACAGTGAAGTCTTCATTGATGTTTTCTAGGTACTGCTCAAAATGAAACGAAACTTCATTTTGTCCCATGGAAAGTCTGTTTACTAAAGTCTCTCAATCACCCTGCTTCTGACCTCACCTCCAGGTTCAAACCCTTTTTCACAGACACTGACTTCTTCAGTGTTGCACCAAGCAGATGCTTGTTCTGTTGCTTAATCTTTTCCATGCTGATGGTACAGCGGGCATCTACCTGATGCGGGCTGCAGCATGAGCATTTTATTCACCAAGTCCGATTGCACGCTTTGCTTACAGAAGAATTTATTCAAAATGATTGTTTTTCTCATAGGGCAAGAAGTAAGATTTGCTTAGTGCTCCAAATAAGAGATGTTGTTATCTCTAGAAATACCTATTCAAGTAAGTCTTATCAATCCCCCACCCATTACTTATTTATATTTTTGTTCAATTCACACATTGGAATCAAATTTATGTGTTAGAGTCACAGTGATCAATACTATCAATCTACCTCCTAACTAGTGCCTGTCTTTATCACTGTAAATCTTTTTTCACATGAGATTATGCCAGGATCTACGTTTGCCTGCCTAACTAACAAGAAAAACAGTAAAGCAATTAAGAAATTGGACACACGAGCTTATTTATTATTTACTTATTTTGGCCTATTGCAGGTGGGGGAAAATATTTTATTGTCTTGAGTATAACTCCAAATAATTACTTCACCATCTAAGAAAAAAAGGTGACATAGAAGGCTGACATTTTTTTTGCTGGTTGCCATAGTTTAAACACCAAGATATTTATTTTATAGCAACTGATTGGATTCTTAAAGTTATTAAACACAAGAATTATGCCACTTAACAGCAGTGGAAGGACGAAACAGATGTTCTAGAAAAATCAGTTCTCTTTCTTTATTCTACTCTATGAGGCCATTAAAAGTCCCAGTGTTTGTACTGATGCAACTGATAATAGTACATTCCAGAGGCAAAGAACATCTATTTCGCACCGGGGAGGCATTTGCTCTAATTACGCTTCTTTGAGGTACAGAATGATTTCTTTAAGATCTAGTATGATTTCTCAGAATCAGGTTCAGTTATTCTCATAGAAAAGCTTGCCACTGTTACCCTTAGAGTCCGTAGAATAGGTGGTTTGTAACTTTTTCCCTCCTTTCCTGAAACTTGCTATACGTGGCCCCATGTCAAATAAGTGTGTGAAGAGCTCGATCGTGTGGGCACTAGCATTTCTTAGAAAAAATATAATTACTATTGATTCTTAACTGATCCCTCAAAAATTAATTTCCCCTAAATTTATTTTTTTTCTAATTAGACGTTCCAGTTGCCATAGTGAGAATTTCTCTATTGTTTATTTGTCCCCCAAACTCTCTGTAAAGATTTTGCTTCTCTAGGCAACCAGCTGGTTTTCCACATAGATAAAGTCAATTAATTTGACCTCTGGTGCAATATGAAATGCATAATAAAAGCTGGTGCCCCAAGGGCCGGATGTTGCCTTTCAGAAAGCAACTTGCCAGGACAGGGAACGGTAATTTATTACCTCATAAACCCCAGTTGAAATGCTCAGCGCAGCATAGAGCAACGACAAGGAGCCTGTGTGTCTTCACGCATTTATTCAAATATTTTTTATTCTATGCAGTGGAAGAGAGATGAAGAAAAAGAACTAAGCACCTGATGCATGCAAGGGTGGGAACGAGCAAAAGCAACAATATGACTCTTGATTCTTTGAATTTCGGTTTTACTCCACTTTCTCATCACCAGAATAAACCTTCACATCTAAGCTTGGAAGTATTTGTTATTGCCTTTTAACCATCAGCTTTTGTAGTTAAAACTGCATTTCATAACTTGAGCTATAGGAAATGTTCAAACTCGTCGGGATGCAATTCCTACAGAAAATCAAATTTTGCTGTTTATGATCAACAAGCCAAGTGGCTACTATTCAAAATAGATCAGTGTATGGATCTGACTTATGTATCTTTCCAAGAATTCATTTTTAACAGATTTTGGAATATGAGGTCTTTTATATTTTGGTTTTCATTTAACCCTGTGTTATTATCATTCTGTGGACTATGGATGTTCATATATGTAATGAATGAAAATTTCCTTCTTCAATTGAATGGGCTATCATTGGCCTTAGTGTCTAGTTTTACTATGTATTTTAAACCCTGGATAAGCAATCTCCTTTAATTTAAATCTTGGACTATATCTTCCCTGTGTTTTAGAAACGAGCCGAATGAAACCACACAAGTATGTTTAAAGTATTGATAACATATTTTCTCAGTGTAGTTCACCATTTCCAGCCAGCATGTGTAGCCTAATCGATTATTTTAGTTGTTCTTTTGAAACAGAATTTTTTTAACACCTTGAATTGTAGATAAAATGTAATATAGAAAACAGCGGATCCTCAAAATGTGAATGTAATTCTATAACAAAGTTTGCTCAGCTTTGCAAATGTACATGACTGTAACAGTTTCACAGATAGTGAGATGACTCATGTTAGAAAACTAGTAGAAATTTTAGATAAGGGACAGTTTCTGAGTCCAAGGTAACAGGATGAGGAGTAGGGTATTACAGTAACAGGAGGCCACCATGTAAAGTGTAAGACAGGTTTGCAGGTTCTAGAAGATACCAGTGTTTTTCAGATGAAAGACAACCAAAGTGAGAGAAAGTGGCTTTAGAAAGGACAGAGAAAGGAAAATAGTCATGAAGACAAACAAACCTATTATAATGCTTAATCCAGGTAGTCACATGTAATATATGCTAGAACTACAATTTACAGACAGATCCAGCAGATCCTCTGACCAATTTAAAACATTTTTTCTAAGAAAATCACTGTCAATAACCTAAACATCTGTTTAAGCAGAACATAATATATATATGGAAAAGAAAATAAAAATGTATTTTATTTCTATCCAAAGTTTAGTGAAACAGACAAATTACCTGTGCCACACATTTTGTCCATTACCTCCCATGTACTATTGGAGTTTCTCTTTTCTAATTTCTTGAAAATATTAAATTTTCTTCTTTTTCTAAGCTGTACAACACAACAATATGTTTCACTTCCTTAAAACTCACCAAAATATTATTTTGCTTTATCTCTGAATGACTCAGTATTGCGCCCTTATACTATAGGGAGAATCTGCTGATGTTCCTTCTTCCAATGGGTCCTCCGGCTTCTTGTGACCACAGTATTAACCTACGATTAATGCCGTATGCATTATATTTCACATTCATGCTAGTCAAGTGGATATTTTGGGCTATACAAGACCTTCACCAAAATTTATATCATTGTTTTCATGTAGAAAACGTGTTTCAAGTTTCAAGTAAGTTTCCCAGAAGCAAATGCGTGCAGCTTGTGTGTACAATGAAAATTGTTCATGTATTTTTTTCTTTTTGTTTATTTATATTAGTTAAAGCTAAGGAGGAGCCCTGAAGTTGTTAATTGCCTAAGTTGTAGATAAAATATGTGGAGATGGAAATTGTAGTCTGGCTTGATTTTTGTAGTTCTTTGTCCTATAAAGATTATTCTTTCAATAGGGACTTTTATAAATTCATTTTTTTTATTTTTGGTTTTTTTCATTTTATTTTATTTTATTTTTTATTTTAAAGGGAGTAAAATTTAACACAGCAAAACAGAACAAAATGGGACATAAGAAAGCATAAATCTCAAAGCTAGACAACCAGAGATCTTCACTATCTATCATATTGTCTCGTTTTCTTCCAAATGGTTGTCCATATGTTTGTATTTGGAGAGTTCATATAAACAACATAGCCAATCTTTCACAAGATGTCCAGTTCACTGGCTCCCATTTGCTAAGCGGGGAGGGGGGTCATGGACGGACAGACAAGGGACAGGGGATGGGGTGACATGAGATGTTTGTCTGATTCTCAGCCCTTATGCCAGCAGGCTCACAGTCGCTCACCAGAGAGGGGAGGAGTTCCTTGTTCTCCCGGCACCCCAGGTCTCTGCATGGTGCAGGTCCTGAGACTCCAGGGTCTCTCTCTTGCGGGCCGCGGAAGCCTGCCACACTCACAGCTGCTATTTCTTTCTGTTGAATTGACTATTACGTTTCCAAAGTTCTGAAATGGCCAACAGAGCACAGAAAGAATTCTCTTTAGGCTCCTGTTTGAAACCAGCAGCTACAGCAATCTGCTGGCCTTGATTCAGGGCCATTATAAATTCATTTTTGAGATTTTTAAAAAACTTGAATCTGAGAATTTACTTATACGTGTGTAGGAACCAAATCTGACATAAAAGAAGGAAGGATACTTGAAATTACTAAATTACCCTTTTCTCGTTACTTTATTGGATTACAGAAAAACGTGAGAAGAGATGTGTCTCTCCAAAACTGCTATTTTTATTTATCTCCAGAGATCCAGCTAGCTCAAAAGCAGACTATTATCAGATTGCCTGGGTAAATCTTACAGCAAGAAAAATTCACCAAAATAATGTAATTTGTGTAACCACAATAAAACTCTATGAAATTCTGGCTATGTCCATATTTCCCTATGTGATTCTAAGTAGCAGTTGGGTCAGGTTAAAAAGAAACAGCTAAGATACACGGCAGTAGAAAAGAAAGGCCGAGAAGCGGAAGGAAAGCTATGTGAGTCTCAGGAGCATAAAACTATCAGTTGTATGCAGCAGAATTCTCACGACCCCAGAGCTGAACTTTGTAAATAGGCTTGGCATCAAACTCACGCCTGGAGAAAATAAAGAGGAGAAGAAAGAAAAGCAAGCGGCCCCCTGCCCCTCTCCAACACATGCACAGAGGCACACATATCTGTAGGCACCGCTTATCAGATGCAAGTGGGCTCGTGGGCCTTCAGTTACAGAACTGTCTATCACTGACTAAGGGTGAAGCCACCTTCTGCCATTTTATTTGTGAGCTATTTAACAGAGAGCTTCTAAACAGGGCTTTCAATAACTCCCATTAGATTTTATCACTCTGAACGATGGTATCAGTTATCACGGTCAGCTCTTTCCAGCTCTGTTTCTTGAAGAGGCTATTTCCAATTCATTAGCAACTTTCCAATTCATTAGCAACTTTCTAATACATACATGAGAAGGAAGAAGGATGCATGATTAAGTCCAAGGTCTTAGGTGATGTTTGGATTTGAGTTTCAACTCAATGAGCTTGTTCAGTTTAAATCTTGAGTTGTCATTTTATTTTGTTTTTGTTCCTCCCTTAAAAACTGTGAAAACCATAGTGAGAACCTTCTTTGGTGTTTGCGGACTGACACACATGCATATCACCTGACTGCTCAAGGTTTAACTCACATTAGGTGCAAAATAAATAAATAGTACTTGGATATAATTATTGTTGTTATTGTTATTAACAGGGGAACGTTAATTGAAGTCCTAGAAATAGGAAGAAAGGATCACTAGATACAGGAATCTTAAGCTTATATATGAATGGAACAAAATGAACTTAATTTAATGCATGGTGAGAAGCATCCTTTCTGACCCTCATGTGTCCAAGGTAGGGAATTCTATCCTGTGTTTACATAATCCAGAATAGAGATTATCATCAAATGCCTTAGAACTAATTGTCAAACAGATTTTGACAGCATCTTTCATAAGTTTTTCATTTTTTTGTTTTTCGTATTTGACATCTTTATTTTAGACTGCACAAACAAACACAACCAACCAACCAAAAACGTGGAATGGGCTCATTCAGTGCTGTGAAGTCCTCCTTTCCCGGAAAGCACACGGTGGACCGGTGCAGGAAGTCCTCAAGCCCACCAACATTCGGGTTTACCGCTGCTTGTCGGCTGCTGGGTTTGAGTCCCACTTTGAGTAGCAGCCTGCCTCATTCTCCTGATCCCCTTCTTCGGCTTCTCCATCCCCTTCTTCATCTTCTTCATCACCACTATCATCATCAATCCCATCTTGGGATTCTGTGCTGTGACAAAGGCGGCAGCCAGGGTGCTTCTCCACTTTTGATCATATTATATCTGAACCTTTTTCACCAGTGTCGCATAGAGAGATGCAGGAGTAGGGCAAATGAGTAAGCGCAAAATTGCACACGAGAATGTGGATCAACGTTTGATGCTTTTTATCTGAAAATTTTAGTCATTTTCAACAAGAGTCAGAGATTTCCACTTGAATGCTGAATATGTCTGTTATTCTAACATATAATGATTGAGCCCTAAGCGGGAAAGGTCTTGCAAATATCTGCGTGATAAAAGATCATGTGCTGTAGTCAGTAACCTGTCTGTTTAAAATATGTTTCTATAATTAATATTGTATACTCCCATTACATTTGCTGATTTTGGCTTTGGCATTTACAACCTTAAGAGATTCAAATCTTTATCAGTCTCTTACCTATCCTGATAAACCTCTTATGTCTATCAACTTCTACAAAATGTCTCTGTCCTACCAAGTGGTTCTTTCATAGAGTCCTATTTTCTTTAGTTTCTGGTTTATCAGTAGATGCTGCTTAATAAGAATTTCCACCCTCTCTTATCTCTTGAGACTTCAGGATTTTGCTTCCATTGACTTTGTGTTTTGAGCTCTCTAAATGCTTTATAAATATTGTCTGAGATTTAGGAGCATTTCATGTTAGATTTCAAAATTAAATTGCAAGACTTATGTGCCTGTTTATTCATAAATATTGTCATTTGATTATCTCAAAATTAGTTCCATCTCAACTCAACTTGGACCTTGTGGCAAAATATTGGTCTGTATTTCACTTCACATGGGTTCACTACATCCTTATCATGTTTCTAAAGAATAGATACTGGGCTGTAGATTTCCAGATATAACAACAAGATTAACTAACTTTTAAAAGAATGAAAATACATATACTAACTTCCCCTTTCTTTTCTCTCTTTATAACTTTTACTGTAACCACTCCTTTGGTATAAATCCTTCTGTATCTCCTTTGCTGCATTTCATCTGTAATTTCAGGAAAAATCAGTCATTTAATTTTTGTAGAAATTTTCTATCTCCCATTTATTATTCTCTTATTTTCACTAATATTTCTGTTTTCTATTTAAATCGCATCAGCCTTCCTTGGCTTCAGCAGAGAGCACCTTTTTGTATTAAGTACTTATTTAATGAAGACACAAGTTACTTTGCTGCAGAAGTCTAAAGCATGTGACATGATTAAATTGTAGGTAGTGTATGCAGAATCTATAAGTAGAAATTCTGTGAGGTGTAAGAACGTTTATCTCTGTTCAGTAACACAGCAACCACCTTATCTTATGCTAAAGCTTCACAGTTCATTTTGTACCTTTGCTAATTTACTAAGTTTATGAATTTGAAATTAATACTTGCATCTTAATCTGGGGAATACAGGAATTACTTTTATTTCTGTGAAAAATTTAGAAGAAGTAATTCATATGAAAGCTGAGTTGGATTGGAAAAACTTCTCTTTTTTGTAAAACATAAAATGAAACTATTGGAAAATCAAAAAAGCTTCACAGAAGATTTTTCTTTAAAAATATATATATACTAAATGTTATATGATGTTGTTTTTGAAAAACATGTTAAGCTATGTGCAGTGGAAATCAGAATGCATTAATGAGAAATCAAAGAATTAAAATTCTGTGGAATTAAGAGCGTCATAGTCCAGATATTTGCACAGCTAGTTCCTCTTAGTTCATTGAAGAGAAAGCTTTGTACTAAAAAAAAAAAAGAGATAGCTTTGTGCCAGTATTATTTGGACAATATTTTGTGCCTAAATCTTTTACCCTAAGTAACTATTATGAAGATACAATATGCAA
>PVJX010014784.1:0-44098 GCA_004027295.1 Dolichotis patagonum | reverse complement strand
AGGTATGGACAGCTGTTTTGAGGATAATGAGAGACACTATGACAGCCATTCTTGGCTTCCCTAATGTCTGGTCTTGAAGACCTGAAATGCCCTCCTCATCCTGCTCAGATCAATTCCATACTAGGTTGTTTCATGTGAATTCCCTGTATGTGACAATATGGACAACTATTTGGAAGAAAACAAGAGTCAATATGATAGAAAGTGAATATCTCCGATTGTCTAGTTTTGAAATTTTTGTCTCTTACATTGCTTTCTTGTGATCCACTTTGCTCTGTTTTGTTGTGTTTAATTCTACCCTTTTGATATAATTGCATGTATATTTGCATGGGTAAGATGGATGACCATATTGCTGTTTTTGTCAGATTGTGGAGAACTGTTAACAGTCTCACTGTTTGAATATCTACTTTACATGTTTTAACTTTGTAAACTGAACAACTATTTCCAAGAAATCAGTATGTAATTTGTCAAGCAATAATTTCTTAGGTTTTTTTGTTGTTGTTCTTTTCCTTTTTTCCTTGGAATACTGTATTGTTGCTTTGTATTGTCCTTTATTCTGTTTTGTTTTGTTTTTTTCTCTTTAAATAAAATTATTTTTTTAAAAAAGAAATTTTACTCAGCAACTTCTTTGGGAAGTACAAACACAAGGGTAAATAAAGAAGGAGGACATGGGAGTGTAGAGCCTTACAGTATCATAATCCCACTCCTCTTCGTAAAAGTGATTTGAAGGATTATACCCTCATTAGCAGATACAGAAGCAAGTAATTCATTTAAAAAACAACTTTAAGGGCTGGGGATTTAGCTCAGCAGCATAAAGCGCCTACCTGGAAAGTGCAAGTACCCAGTACCAAAAAAAACCCAAAAAACTTCAGCCTGGCCAGTGATAGTGGTACACACCTATAACCTCAGCACTCTGGAAGATAAAGGTAGGAAGATCACAAACTCAAGCTCAGCCTGGACAATTTAGTGAGACTGTCTCAAATAAAAAATTAAAAGGCTAAGGATGTTGCCCAAGGCTCTGTCTCAATACCACGCGCCAGTGGTGGTGTTGGTGGCAATAATGGTAAGGGTAATGAAAAAAATCTCAGCAAAACATGGTATCTCATACTGTTATCTCAACAACTTGGAAGCTGGGGCAGAAAGATCATAAGTGCTGGGCAATTTGGTAAGATGTCTCACAACAAAAATAAAGCAAGGCATGGTGGCACACACCTATAATCTCAGCCTTCTGGAAGGCTGAGGCAGAAAGATCATAAATTCAAGCCCAACCTGGGCAACCTAGGAAGCTCTTATCAATGAATGAATGGGCAAGGCTTGTAGCTCAGCACAAAGACCTTGTATTCAATCACCAGGACTGAAAATCAATTAATTAAAATAAAATTTAAAATAAAGGGCAGGAGATATAGTTCAATGATATAGTGCTTGTATGCATGAAGCCCTGCGTTCAATAGCCAGTATAACAAAAATAAAGAAATAAGCCTCACAAATATCACAAAAATGAAGATAACTTTTGTTACTGCTTCAGTTCAGAATAAGGAAATAATTTTTCTCGTGAGAAATCCTAAACACAGGCCAACCTACGAAGTCAATTCAACAACTACCAGTTCCAAGAAACATCAAGTTAAAAATCAGCCTCAGTAATCTTTGTGTTGTTGGTAGCTGACAAAAGCAAATAGATGCTGGGTGTGGTGGCAACTCCACCCTACAACCCCAGCACCCTGAAGGCTGAGGCAGAAGTATTAAGTGAGAAGGCAGTCAGGGTTACAAAGTGACTTCAAGGCCAGCCTGAATTACATAGTGAAACCCTATCTCTTTTCCAAATAGAAGAAAAGGAAAGCAAAGCAAATGGAATGGGTCGTGGCAGATGCCTATAACCCCAGTATTTGAGGGGCTGAGGCAGGAGTATCCCGGCAAGTTCAAGGCCAGCCTGGACTACACAGTGAATTCAAGAAGAGCCTGAACTACACAGTGAAACCCTGCCCCCAAAGACAATAAAAACAAACTTTAAATGTGTACCCTCTTAATGAGGTCTACCAGCATTCATACAGATTTAGCCCTAGTGAATCCAAAACTACAAAACATCTGAGGATATCATCTACTGTAAACAACATGCAAGTAAGTAGTAGTAAAGCACATGCATGTAGGTACATGAAAACAGTAGTAAAACAAGACCTCAAGAATATCAGATAATGGAATTACAAACACAAATATGAAATCACCATGCTTGAGACATTTAAAAATAAAATACAGCAAAAATAACAATATAATTTGAGAAAAAAATTCATGTTAAAAACAAAAATTAAGAATTCATAAAATGTGCAAGACCTTTATAGAAAAAAAAGTAAATACTATCCAAAAACAGATGGCTTAATGCAGATACAAGGACATACTATGTTTGTGAACTGGCAGATACCATACTGTAAAGAAATTTTCTTCCAAAGTAGTCCATATATTCAATATTTCAACCAAAACACTAACAAGATTTTGGAGGGTTTTGAGGGGTTTTGTTTGGTTGGTTTTTGACCCACCCCTCCTTCCCTTGGTTTGGCAGCACTAGAGACTGAACATGGGAATTCTTTCACTAAGTTACATCACCAACCCCTTTTTAAATTTTTGAAACAGGGTCACAGGTTGACTTTTAACTTCTGCTTGTTTTTATGGGTGCTTTTGTTTTGTTTTGTTTTGTTTTGTTTTGTTTTGTTTTGAGTATACAGCACAGGCCATTCTCGAACTCACAGCAATCCTGCCTCAGCCTCCCCAGTGCTGGGATTACAGGTGTGAACCACCATACTTTTGATTTGATCTTCCTGTTTCAGTCCTCTGAGTGGCAGGGATTATAGGTATGTGCCACCATGCATGGCCCACTAACAACTTTTTAAAAATCAACTTTCAAAAAACAATTCTATGAAGTATATGACAGCAACAAAGTCAAGATCATTCATGATTATCTTAAAGCAGAACAAAGAACATGTGGGAGCACAGTGAAATTATCTTAATGAAATATCAAAGTTTATATAAGCTTTGAAACAGGGAAAAACAGAGAAAACTAATTCCATAAAAAAATTTTTAAAACTCTCAAAACATGAAAAGAGAGCTCTTTATAAAGTAAGAGTCAAGTATATCATTTACCAGTTACTACTATGCAATGAAGTACTCCACAATTTAGTAACTTACAACAAAAATTATTCTAAAAGCTTCCTTGACACAAGAATTTAAAGAGGGCCTAGGCTGGCAGTTCTGGTTCAGTGCCTCTAATGAGACTGCAGTCAAGCATCAGCTGGGATCCACCTCCAAAGTCACTCCTTCCCATGGCTATTGGAGCCAGATGTTGGCAGAAAACAGCAGTGCTTCTCCATACAGCACACTTAATAGGACTGCTGGAGTGTCCTCACAAAATGGCAGCAATTTTTGCCAAGAATAAGAAACCCAAAGAGCAAGAAAAAAGTTGTATGCCTTTAATGACCTAACCTAATTCTCTTGCATCCTCTTGGCCCCTGAGAAACTGTGGGCAGAAGTCACAGAAGTCAGGAGAAAAGCAACAAGCCATCTTGGAGGCTGGCTATCACACCAAACTATACTTTAAGTTATACAGCTATTTCAGATAAAAATGTTAGTTAGACATATAAAGAGCTTATTTTAAAATCAATTAATAGGAGCTCGGGATTTAGCTCAGTGGTATAAGCACCTGCCTTGCAAGAGCACCGTCATGAGTTCGATCCCTGGTACCGATAAAAAAAAAATTTTAAATCAATTAATAAAAGTTCTGTTTTAATTTCTAATACTGTATAACTATAAGCTAAGAATAAATCAACTGACAGACAAAAAAACTAGTATACAGAATCTGTCAGTTTTTATAAAATAAAATAAAAGCGCAAACAATCTAAAGAAAAATAGAAAACACATGGACAAGTAATTCATGGAAGGAATGTAAATCACATATAGTTAAGTATTCAAAAAGTATTGCTGGAATCCAGAGGATCAGAAATTCAAGCACAGCCTGAGCAAATTAGAATTTCGCAAGACTCTATCTTAAAATAATAATAATAATAATAATAATAATAATAATAATAATAATAAAAAGAGCAGCTCCAAGCAAAGACCCTAGGTTTAATCCACAGGACCACACAAACTGAAAGTATTGTAGACTACAGCTCAGTAGTAGAGTGCTTGCCTAACAAGCATGACGCCATAGACTTGATGACAACCACAAACCAAAAAAAAAAAAAAAAGATTGCTCATTAGTATTAAATAGTACAATGCATGTTATTTACATCACTAGGAATAGCCTTTAAACATTTTTCTAAAAATGATCCATTTGTCCTTATTCATTTGGTTCTCTTATCTCCCTCTGGGTCCAATAACAAGGAATAGAGGAGGAGTGTGTGATCACAGAACAGACAGAAATTAATTTGTCCATCTCTGTGAGTCTAATCTCTGAATTTGGCCTCAGCAGTAACACAACTCAGTTATAAGCATGAAAATATAATCAGCTCCACAGTGAACTATTTATAAAAGTCCAACTTCATGAAGTTACTAAGTTGCTTCATTTTTACATTTTGCTTCTGTTTGGTTTGGTTTTTAGTGCATGTGCTGCCATGGTGAGCACTTGGTTTGGTTTTTGAGACAGGGTCTTGCTATGCAGTTCAGACTGGCCTTGAACTCATGAAGCCCAGACTGGCCTCAAATTTATGACAATTCTCCAGTCTCAGTCTCCCAGTTGGGTCCTGGGATTATAAGTGTGTGCCACCACACCCAGCTGCATTTTTATGGGTTCCATAGAAACTGTGATAGATACCCCAAAATTGAAGACTATAGATGTATAAATCTACCATCTTCTACTATTCTACAGTTTAACATGCTTTTTACTGGCCCAATGACTCTGCAATATGGTTTTCTTGTTGTCATTTAAGGGAGGTCTCAGAATCACTTTTAATTACTGATAAACTCTCAAAGGGCTATAGTCATCAACATACACAGTATTAGAAAGTAAAACAATTTTTATTAATTGATTTTAAAATAAGCTCTTTTTATGTCTAAGTAACATTTTTATTAGAAATAGCTGTATTTTCCAAAACAAAAAATAATTAGTGATGTAGAACACAAGCTTAGCATACACAAGGCTCTATTTTCAATCCCCAGCACTGTATATGTATACACACACACACACACACACAGAGAATGGCACCATTTTACATTTTTTTTCAATCTTTTTAATTTCTGGTTCAACAGAAAATGGCAAGATACACTCTCATGCATTTTTTGTTGCTGTTTTGAGACAAGGTCTCATTATGCACTTCAGACTGGCTTAGCCTAGGATGGCCTTGAACTTGTAGTGATCTTTCTCCCAATTGCTGGGATTACACACATGCACCACCACACCTGGCTGTTTTGCTTTCATGCTGCTTAAAACAATTATCTCACTTAAATTGCCTAAACTGGCCTCAAACTGTGGGTTCAAGAGCCTCCTGCCTCAGTTTCCCAAATAGCTGAAACTATAGGTGTGCACCACCAAGCCCAGATCATTTGCTATATTTTGATGTTGCTTTTCTTTGAAGAACATTTTAAAAAATGTAGTCTCATACATGATAATAGCATTTTCAAATATGTAACTGTGTCATTTGATTTATTCTTTGACATAACACAAAAATTTAGAAAGTGTATTTTCCCACATTTTTTATTAGTGCACAGTGGTTACACATATTAATAGGTTTCATTCTAGCAGGTAGGTACACGCACATATTTTCCCTAAGATCCCCTTTATCCAACCTTCCCCCCTAGTTTCACATGTTTGGGGGGATAAAAAGTGTACTCCCCTTAAATACCAGTTGAAATGTGGAGTCTTGATGAACTTTTACTATTCTCTTACATTAAAATCTATTTATTGGTCTATCCTGCACTTTGAATTTTTTTTCCCCATGCATGATTTACTAACACTACAAACTGGTCTTATAAATTCAGTAAGTGGGCTGGGAATTTAGCTCAGCGGCATAAGAGCCTGCCTTGCAAGCGTGCGGTCGTGAGTTCAATCCCCGGTACCAATAAAAAAAAAAAATTCAGTAAGTTACACAGATCTTCCAAATGCTGTTATATATTTCATTACACGCAATCCAAAGAAACCCCTCCAAAACAAAAATACATTCATTAATATCACTATCACAATCACATCAGAATTTATGAAAAACCTGTCTAGCACATAGCACCCAGATACAAATCTTCCAAAATTCTGATTTTTATTTAAAAGCTCAGTATTTATAACTGCCAATATACAATGCCAGTTGTTTCTTGGAAGTAACAAGGTCAATACATTCATTATTGAGAAAATGGCTGCCAAATTTCCAGGACTAAAAGCCACAATTTGGCAATCATTCTCCCAAGTAAAAGTTACTTAAATGAAAGGAAAAGAAAAGCAGCTAATTCAACTTGGAATTCTATGTGACTATGAAGATACAATAATTTTGAGTATGGCTGGAAGCCACTATCTTAATCCATGCTAGCAGTTTTACCCATTATTGCTTTTTCATCATTAATATAGATGTCAGCACAGTATGAACCCGTATCATTATGAAAACTTTTAATTCTGCAAACCCAGAATCTCAAAGACCACTGCACCCACATTCTGTAGAACCACACTTTAAGAATCACTACCTAGGGGCTGGGGATTTAGCTCAGCATCATTAGCACCTGCCTTGCAAGCGCGCAGCTGTGAATTCGATCCCCAGTACTGATAAAAAAAAAAAGAGAGAGAGAGAATCACTACCTAGGTAGAGTGTGGTGGCTCATGCCTATAATCCCAACTCTGGGTAGTTGAGGCTGAAGGACTACAAATTCAGGCCCAGTTTGAGCAATTTAGTGATATAAAGAGATGGGGGTGAGGTCATGAGGGCTGAGAATGTAGCTTAGTGATAGATTCTGGGTTCAAATCCCAGTGTCCCCCCCCCAACCACCACTTAGCTGGGCACTGAGGTGCCTAGGTCTATAGTTCCAGTTACTTCAAGAGGCTGCAGCAGTGACTGTTTGCTAGAACACAGTGTAATCAGGGCACTCTGTAATCTGACCAATTTTGGCAACATTTAAGATGCTATTATAGAAAACGAAACAGAATTATCACTTGTCTTAGTCTCATTTAGGATCCACTGAGAAGAGTATTTATGAGGAAATCAAAAGCAATTAAGATTTCCCTAACTAGAATTTTTATGTAGATACTAGATATTACTAAAATTTCAGATTTAGAAGACTAGTTAACATACTTCAAACTTTTTGGTGGCTGGAGAGGTTTGGAACTCCAATTACTTTAACAGGAGTGAAAGTTAGAAAACTCTAGAAGAAAACAATTTATCCTCTGCTGCTTTTGTTATGAAATAGTGGTAATGCCAAGGACAATGGTAAACAACTGGAAGATGATAATAATACTATAATTTATTGGGGGCTTAACACTGTGTAATGTTATTACCTCAACCCTCACATTATGAACCAGGTATAACTACTGCTTCCAATTTTAGAGTTTATAAGCAAGTTGTAAATGGTAAATTCAGAAATGAATTTAAGTAGTCTGACTGTACAAGTATATTACTGTCAAGTGTTTCAGTTTTGACATTCCCCCCTCGTGCTCCTGCTGGAGACTAAACCCAGGGCATACTAAGCAAATGCTCTACCAGTAAGATGTGTCTCCTTTCTGGGAGCATAACACTGGGTCCAGCACGCCCATCTCTCACTTTTCTACCGTAAATTTGTACTTTGGCATAATAGTAGCCACCTGTGCATCTCATCACCTTTCCCTGAGGAATACAGGAAACTATGTGTTTACCCACTTGGTATGAATGGTAAAGTATGTGCACCTGAGCAAAAGTGGCAAAATGGATTTTAACCGAATTATGCTCCATCTGATTTTCCATATGTTTACCCAAGCATCACAGAGGGTCCAATAGACCCGCACCGCTCCAAGATTTTTTTTTAAAAGTTTCCTTTTGATTTTTCTTGTAGAAGCAGCAAAGTTAGTACAATGGCAAATCAGATCCGCAAGTTTTGGAGGAGGTAAAAAGTGAATCATCAGATTACTTGTGCATGGACTAAGATGATCCATTATGGTAAAACATACATTTTCATAACAGAAGAGTGGTGTAGGTGGGTGATGATAATGACATCAATGAGGATGATGATGACTTTGGCATTGGCCATGTGAACAAAAGTTCCTGTGACAGTGAAATGGCGCAAGAGTCCATTAATACAGACACGGGCAATGCAAACCTCCTTGATTTAGATGAAGATAAAAACAGCAATGTGAATAAATACTTGATGAATCAAAGTGGTACAAAATGGTCATGCACCAAATAGAATAAACAAATGGTACAATTAA
Organism: Dolichotis patagonum; assembly: GCA_004027295.1. Taxonomy (NCBI): domain Eukaryota; kingdom Metazoa; phylum Chordata; class Mammalia; order Rodentia; family Caviidae; genus Dolichotis; species Dolichotis patagonum. Next base: position 35,748 of record PVJX010014784.1, on the reverse strand, counting down.
GTTCAAAAATATAGTGAGGATCTTGGCAAGGATGAAACAAACTGGACAGAATGCCAGCACTGCCATTCAATGTTGGAAATTTAACACACAAAATGCTACAAGACACCGTGAGATAAACAGAGACTGAAATGTAAGTAAAATGTTCTGCATGCACCAATCGCCATATTCAAAAATATATTTCTTATGACAACTCACTAGCTGAACTGAAAGCATTCATAGGCCTGCTGTACTTAGCTGGGCTTTCTCATGGTGATTGCAGGAATGTAAAAGACTTACGGAAAAGCAATGGGTCAAAATATGGCATAAAAATATATGCTCTTATAGCTGCAAAGACATATTATGCTTGCAATTTAGACATTTATCCTGGAACTCAGCCATCAGGTCCATATTCATATAGTAATAAACTCAAAAATGTTGTGAACAGACTTGTTGCTCCCACCTCCCAAACTAAGCAGAACGTGACATTTGACAATTGGTTTACCAGTTTTCAAATGATGTTAACACACAAGTTGACCAGTGCAGGAACTTTACACAGGAACAAAGCAGAAATTCCAAATGAAATGTTGCATCATAACACTGTATAGTACAGAGCACTGTATAGTACAACTTTTGGATTTCAGAAAGATACAATATTGGCCTTGTATATGAAAGAAAAACAAACTTGTACTTCTGATGTCAACACTGCACCATGATGGAAATATTGACAGAGAAACTTTGACAAAATAGAAGCCTGAGATGGACACTTTCTACAACAAAACCAAAGGTGGAGTAGATGTTGTGATGAGTTAGGCAGCAACTATGATGTCACTTGAAACACAAATTGTGTTTTACTCAATCCTAAACATGTGTGACATAGTTTGATAGTTTACAAAGAAAATAACAAGTGAAAAATACCAAGGAGTAATTGTCTTAGAAGATTGGGTTTGGAACTCATAATAAATCATTTACAGCAGAGAAAAACAAAACGTTTCTGCCCAGGGAACTAGGCAAAAAAACTGTGGAGCATACTGGTGAGCTAACAGGTGAACAGGCAGCTGCAGCATCACAAAGACCTACTGCAACAGGAAAACAAAACAAACGTGCTATCAGTGTAAGCAGAATTATTTTTATGTTGACTCTTCCATCACTCTCTACAAACTATACTAACCTTCACACTACACAATACCTGGACAGGCTGTCTTGATCTCTTTCCCAAGAGTTACATAGATTATTAATAGCAGAAACCAATGCAATTTCCAATCCGATTCCAATCCGATTCTCCAGCCACATATTTCACAGTGCTCTCAGATGTACACTAATACAAACAACTCATTATAAGAGTTCTTTGAGTTTGTTCAGATATATTGTATTTTTATATATATGTTTGATTTACAGTATGACTTTGTATTTACTAAAAGCTATTCTGGGCTGGGGATTTAGCTCAGTGGCTTAAGTGCCCGCCTGGCAAGTGTGAGGCCGTGAGTTCGATCCCCGGTACCAAAAGACAAAACAAATAAAAGCTATTCTGATTCAACCTCCAAAAGAAAAGAGAGCACTACTTTTTTTTAAATCAAAAGAGCACTTTAAAAAGTTCACTGCTGAGAGTCAACAAATATTTACTTGTTTATGCTGATGTCTCAAATATACCAAGCGTAAGTAGATTAGATTTCTTCCTTAAACTATTTAAATTCAACTTCCTTAAAGTATAGTAGGTATCACCTGGACCAGAATCACAAGAAGCACTTAAGTCAAAGTGCAGATAACTAGACTGGATCCCAAGTGAACTGAATCTGAGATCCCAAAGAAACTCCCAAATTGGCATTTCAAGAAGTCCTCCAGGCCAGGAGTGGTAGGTAACAGGTGCCTGTAATCCCAGCACTAGGGATGCTGAGGCAAAAGGATCACTGAGAGTTTGAGGACAACCTGGGCTACACAGTGAGTGTCTACACAGGTCAGCAGCACAGTGAGTGTCTCAAAAAACAAAAACAAATACAAAAACAAAAAGGAAAGGCAGCTCCCCAGGTAATCCTCAGCCATTTACTAAAAACATACATTCTCCAATATTCTAGTGGAAAATAAGAGACAACTAAGTAAACAAAAAAAATAAACATTTTGAAAGCCAAGCATGGTGGCTATAAACCTAGCACTCTGGAGGCTGAGACAGGAGGAACACAGTTAAGGCTAGCCTACAGAGTAAGATCATCTCAAAAAAAACGCTTCGAGGCCAAGAGTTTAGCTCAGCGGCACAGGCACCTGCCTGGTAAACATGAAGTGGTGAGTTCGATCCCCGGTACCAAAAAAACAAATGCTTCAAAGCCAGCTACATAGTGAGACCCTGTCTGTGTCAAAAAAACTGTGTCAAAAAAAGCTTTAAAAATAAGTATTTTAGATTCCAGTTGTGCCGTGAAAATAAAAAGTTAAGTCAGAGTGACCTGGAAGAGTACTTTAAAATCAGCAGTCCAAAAAAAAAAAAAAAACTTTCTGAGGAAATATCTGAAGGGTTCCTTTATTCAACAGTGGTTCTCAAACTTCAGTGGGCATCAGACCACATAGACAACTTGCCAAAACAGACTGCTGGTAAAAAGGGCTGGAATGGAGCCAAGTATTTGTGTTCCTAACAAAGTACCAGATAATGGTGCTGACACTGGTCTGAACTACACTTTTTAGAATCGTCAACCTAGAGAGAATAACAAACACTGGGCATGGTGGTGCATGCTTGTAATCCTATCACTTGGGAGGCTGAAGCAGGAGGATCATGGTGTGTTTGAGGCCATCCTGGGCTACATAGTGAGTCCAAAGCAGAACTATATAATGAGATCCTGTCTTAAAAAGAGACACAGACAGAGAGAGAGAGAGAAAAAAAAAAAACCAAACAGCATATGCTAGCTAAATGCTCTACCACTAAACTACACCTCTAGCCCTTTTAATTTGAAACAAGGTCTCACTAAATATGCCACCTTGCCCAGTTCTTTCGGTCCCGTTTTTAAAAATAAAGCAAAGGATACATATGAGTTACTGACAAAATATTTCTGAAACTCCCTAAAAATGTTGTAGATTCTACAAATTTGCTTCAGTGTTTAGAAAGTAATATTAAGATTTGACAGTATTGGGCCGGGGATTTAGCTCAGTGGCTTAAGCGCCTGCCTGGCAAGCGCAAGGTCTTGAGTTCGATCCCCGGTACCAAAAAAAAAAAAAAAAGATTTGACAGTATTTATGCTATTCCACTTATTTATTCTAGTTTGAAAACAAACAATAATTAAAAAAGAAATTTACAGATTCTTCTCTCCCGCATAACCTTCAGAAAGGCCATTTGAGAGCCTCAATCCCTTAGTCTCATCAAACACTTTGCATCCTGAGTTCCCTCTAAATCTCTTACTTAACCCAGGTTTTCACAAAAACACTAAATCTCGCATCTCTTACTATGTAAAGGGGGCCATAAAGTTATTCTCTATACATCTGTTATCATTAAATATTTTCTCTAATCAGCCAAAACCCCCCATAATGAACTCAGAAACGTGGCCCTGAGCTATGTCTCAGCCCTCTCCCCCACATTTCTTTAAAGAAAAAAAAAATAAAGTAAAAACAACGGTACAAAATTTCAAAATAAGATTGTAAGAGAGTAACAATGGTTAGTATACTACATATTGTTATCTTCAAAGTAGCTGCTCAGATTACAAGATATAGGCAGGTAAAACTGATTTTTCTTGTAGATGGTTTCTTCCCAAATGAATGTATTGTACATTTTGGATCTTATTTACTTTTTCAGCTTCTTACACTAGGGATACAACATGTTTACACATGCGAGTCTGACTTATTTTACTTATGAGTATGGCCTTGAGTTGCATCCATTTCCCTATAAATGTCTCAAATTCATCCTTATTTATAGCTGCATAATACTCCACTGTATAAAAATACCACATCTTTTTTTAAAATCCATTTCTTATCTACACATGTTTTATTTTTTTTACCTTTTGAGACAAGGTCTCACTAAATTGCCCAGGCTGGGCTGGAATTTGCAAGCCTCATTCCTGAACCTCTTAGGGTGCTGGGATTACAAACATGTACCACCACTCCTAGATGAAAATACGTGTTTTCATTCCTACCTGCACGTTCCAAAAATATATCAAAATTAAAACCATCAGAATTGAAATCATGGGACCCTCTCTCTACCACACACACTTGCTTTTGTATTTCTGTACTTTTTTCTTTTTTTTTTTTTTGCATTGGAGAAATCAATCCCAGGGCCTCACACATGCTAGATAAGCACTCTACCACCGAGCCACATCCCTAGCCTTGTGCCACAATTCTTTATGTCATTAACATTCACCCAGCAAGAAGCCTGGAATACACTCAACATACATGTCTCCCTCATACCAACTTCAGTATCACTCTCCACCTCTATTCCTACAGCCACTTACCATCAGTTACTACTAATAAACTGCCATTTCATTAGTAACTATCATTACTAGTCACTACACATTTTCTGTCATTTCATTCTCCCAATAACTCTACAAAGTACTTTTGTCCATACTTCACACAAATACAAAAGTTGATGCTAAGAATTAATTTGTCCAAGTTGTAAGTGGGAAGTAGCAGAGACAACCAAATGCAATGTTTCCCAAAGCCCCTGTCATTCCCCATACTGAAATATTTCCTTCTGTAACACTTGCTATGAATCCTTTACTACCCATTCCAAATGATAATTTCTCACCTAGAGTACATTCAGCATTCTCCTAACTGATCTCCCTGGGCTTCCTTCATTCCTCAAGTGCTTCAAATAATCTTTGTGGATCACAAATCTGATCCTTTATCCTCCTTATACAAAAGCCCTTCCAGAAGGGTTACACTCTACAAAATAAACTCCAGTCCTTTAGTACAGATCCACAATCTCTTCCTTACAGTTCCAAAATCGGACGCTTTGGAATTTTAGTTGTTTAAGTCTGCAACAAAACCTACCTGACCTGCAGACGACTATTAATCATCTACTATCCCACCGTGACATTCATGTGTTTCAGGGCATAACTAGCATGTCTGATGAGATGTAAATCCAGACCCCACTAGGGTTCTACCTAAGAGACGTTATTAGGAAAAACAAAGGTTCAAGACACTGTATATTCTGAAATCCAAAAACACATCTAGATCCAAGGGTTTCAGAGAAGAGATTATGATCCCTTATTTATTCAGCCCACCAATCCAACGTAACTTCCATCAATCACTTTACATGTCCTCTAGTTGCAGAAATGTAGAAGCTACCCTGAATGCCCTCCAAATCAGTAAAGTACTCGCCCTTCAACAAACTGCTCCAGGATTTCCCTTAAAGTTTTCGTGACCTTCCCTCCATTGTACCACAACCATGGCACTGAGTACCCACCTCAACTACTGCACTCTCAACTACTGCATGTTAGATATCTATTAGACTGTGAATGAGATCCTCATTATTGAGTACAGTACTGTATTGCCCTGAACACTATTGCCACATTAATATCTAACAAACCAAACAAATACGTGCCCAGGTCTCCCTAACTTCTATTCCCCTTCAAAGTTCAGTTCTCCTTCATCCTCAAATCTTACAATTATGCCCAAGCAGCCAGGCCCTTCACAGCTATTATCACTTCCGAATTCCTCCTTCCCAAACGTCATCTTGAAATTATTCTGTAACAAGCGCCTTCTTTTGGTTCCAAATTCTCCAATATCTTTCATTTATCTCCATTTAATCCGTAGTCTCTCTCACAGTCGAGAGCAGGCCAATTCCCCTGCCCCCAAAGCCCGTATCTCTTACTCTCTCAACAAGCCCTTTCCAGGTCCGCGTCCTCCACACCATACTCCTCGGAACGGGTCTCTCAGACCCCTACTACTACTCCCCTGGTCCGGATCCCCTGCTCCAAAACCAGCGCTGGACTGTACCCGCACCCACAAACTACCTCGCAGCCTGCGTCCCCTCCCCCAGTCCTCGCGGCCAGCACCCCTCCCTCCACCCTGCCATTTCGTCCCCGGTCCAGTTTCTCCCAAACTGCCCCCAGGGGCCGTGTCTTACGCCTCGCACACCCCTGGGGACCGCGCCGGTGCAAGCTGCCCCAGGTCCCAGCACCTTCGTCTCCAGACCCTCCCGGGTTTGGCAAGCCCCCCGCGGCCCAGACGTCGGACAGGCCTGCGGCTCACCTTGATGGACGTCGCCGTTGCTGCTCCCCGGGATGGGCAAGCTGAGCTGGCGCTCGGGCTCCGGCAGGCAGCGCAGGCAGAAGGAGTGAAGGCAGGGCAACAGCTTGGGCTCCGCCTCGCGCCGGCTCTGCAAGCTCTGCTGACACACAGCGCAGGTGTCCAGGAGCGAGGCTGGCGGCCCCAGAGGCGGCCCGGACGAGGGACCCGGAGCAGGAGCCGACGCTGGGGCTGGGGCTGGCGTCGAGACCGCCCCACCGGGCACTCCAGGCCCCACTGAGGCCGCAGGGACTGAGGCAGCCGGCGCCGAGCCCGAAGAGGCCGCGGCCACCCCCCCGTCGTCGGGCCCGGCCGCGCCGCCCTCCGTGCCAGCCCTGCTGCCTTCCTCCTCCTCCTCCTCCTCCACCAGCACCGCCGCGAGAGGCGGCTCCGCCTCCTGCGCCGCGGGCCCCGCGGCCCCGGCAGTTACCGGCGCGCTGCCGCTGCCCCCGCCGCCGCTCTCAGCCTCGCCGCCGCCTTTGTTTTCCGCCATGTTTTCCTCTTTGAACCCGCCGGACCGCCCCGCGCCGCCAGCCGCCCGCGTCGCCGCCGCCGCCCCCAGCCTCAGCCGCAGCCGCAGCGAGAGCGGCCGCCGAGAGCGAGCAGGCAAGCGAACCCACGAGAGCGCGCGCGCACGCGGCGCCCCCGCCCTCGCGTCGCGCTGGTGAAGGCGGGAGCATACGGCGCGCGCACGCACGCACGCACGTAAGACGTCCTCTGGGGGAGGCGGGAACTTGGGGCGCGGGCCTGGGGCGGTCCGTGTGGCCTGTGACTATCTCCGGTGGAGTTGTCAGGCGTCAGGGTAGCTGCAGTTCGTTAATTCCGGAGGCACTTTTAAAAGTCAGAAGCCGTGGACGCTGGATAGTCTTTGGCGGGCAGTGGTTTTGAGACCATATGCAGCGGTGGGGCAAGAAAGAGGAAGGATAGGACGCCGGGCCGGGTGGTGCCGGGGGACGTCTCCAGAGAGGCTCCGTCCTCTGTGCGGGGCGCGTCTCCGCTGGGGCTCACCTGCCTCGCTGTCGGTCGCCGGGGTCTCCTGGTCCCTGCGGAGAGGGAACTCACAGCGTTCCCCGGAGGCGCAGTGACTTTGAGGAGCGGTAAAGCAGAGTGTTTTTCTTTTTTTCAGCTAAGGTCTTCTTAGGGTGAGAAGACTTGGCGAGAAGGAGAAACTCCTTTACAGCTATTTTTAGCTTCTTAGGTGATTCTCAGCAGTAGCTACAGATCAGTGTTATCAATGGAGAAGCTTTTTCAAAGCAGATATGCCAGGACCACACCCCAAACCTGAGTCAGGAAGTTGGGGAGAGAGTTTATACATGTACATTCTGATGTACATTGAGGAGTCACCTATCTAAGCTATGTTATGCCCTGAGAGTCCCATCTACGGGACAGAGCTGAGTGACAGTGGCCAACGATATCAGTAGTAGGGTTACCTTACTGCAGGCATAGTTGCTCATGTTTGTCATTCCAGTGCTCTGGGAGCAAGAGGGTCCGGAGTTCCAGCCCAACTTGGATGGATTAGCAAGACCACGCTGTAAAATTAAAAGGTCTCGAAGGACCTTGTTGCACTGAGCTGACTGTAAAAGCAAAGTGCAAAAAGTGTTCAACCTTCAGTACCACTAAATAAATAAAAAGGAAAAAAGCTATCTTTATTTTAAAAAGTATTTGAGAGATTTTGTGCAGTGCAACAGCTCTTTCAGAATGAGGCTTGTAAATTCTAGAAATAACGCTGGTGTAAATCCTTACACCATTACAGGGCTAGGGTGTAGCTTAGTGGTAGAGCTTGTAGGTTCCATCACTAGCACTACAAAAAGTACATTAATAAACATAAACCACATAAAACTTTCATTTGTTTCAAAAATATTTTTTGTTACATGTGAGGTAATGTTGTGCAGGGGTTACAGCAAGAATAAAATGTACTCCCACCTGCAAGTAGTTTACACTCTAATGCAGGAAAATAATTATGTCAGAGAGTAATGAATACTATAAAGAAAAAAGTAGGGTGAAAGGAACTAGAGATGAGGAGGAAGGCCTCTGATCATAAAGGGAAGAATCTTGCGTGCAAAAAATGTTGAGGTAGAGGAACTGGGGAACTGGTAGCAAGTGCAAAGGGCCTGAGGCAAATAGGGATGAGCTTTTGGTGTGAGTCTTTGTACTTGGAGTGGAGTAGATTGAGCAAGGGAGAGAGGAGAGGACTCAAGAAAAGAAAATTAAGGGGACCAAACCCCATGGAGATATGGTTTTGTTTTCTTTAGCATTTTCACCCTTTATAGGCCTATGGAATGTATTCTCTCCCATCAGACATTTTAAGTTGACTAAAATTTACCATGAATTTAAATGTAATACTGACATTTAAAATTGTTGGGTAATTTTTAAATCCATGGGAGAAGTAAACATTCAAATGGTTTAATACCATCAACCATTTTTAAAGCTGCTAATCAAAACATGTATTTTGTTAAGTATTAAACATGAAAAATAAGTTATTGAGAATATCTTTTTTTTAAATGATGATAATGATGATATCTTTTAAGGAGCTATTTGGAAGTCCCTTTTCCCTTAGTCAGTTGGGGTAGCCATAAATACAATATTACTAGCCTGAGACAGAATCCTATTCAATTCATTTTTTGTTTGTTTTTGACGCGGGATCTCACTGTGCTTTCAAACTGGCTTTGGGTTCAAATTTGCAATGACCCTCCTGCCTCAGGCTCCCAAGTGCTGGTGTTCTATTTTTTATTTTTAGAGACTTACACATTGCTTGAAAACTAGGGTCTTCCAGGCATGGTGGCATATCCTTATAATCCCACCACTAAGGAAGTTGAGGCAGGATGATCACTATGTATTTGAGGCCAGACTCAGCTACATAGTGAGCTCAAGAGCAGCCTAAATTATACAGGGAGACCCTATCTCAAAAGAAAACAAAAGAGCAGAAACTAAGGCTGGACTGAAGAGCAAGTTGTTGGCATGCACAAGGCCCTGGGTTCAATTTTTAACACCCCAAAATAAAAACGTTTAAAAGTTGTAAACAATACTTACATATAAGTACATGATGAATTATATATACATGGTGGGTTGATGCCCTTATACATATCCTTACTTAGTTGTCTCTTGGAGAATTTCTTCTGCTGGAATACTCTCAGAGTATTCATGCCCCAGAGTTTTTTTTTTCCTCTTGCGTTTTTGGTTTTTTGGTGTTTTTTTTTTTTGATTGGTACATTTTAGATATACATAATGGTAACATTAATCAAAGGGAATTTCTATCTGTACATGATATATCTTGATTCTTCTTTTTTCCATTCCCCTCCCCTCCATTTGACCTCTGCTCCCCTCCTTACTTGCAAACACTTTGTTTCCCTTTTTCTCCAATTTTTTTTCTTGTCCCTTCCTTTTCTCCTCCTGGCTCCCTTGTTCCCCTTCTCATTTGAACATTTTCTTCCTATTTACCAAAATCTATACATTTTGGTTCTTATTTACACTTTCTACTTCTTAGAGAAACAATGCAGGATTCACACATATATGGTGCAATTTATTTCACTTTAGACTATGGTCTGAAGGTGTGTGCATTTATCTAGAAATGTCTCAAGCTTTTCCTCTATGGCAGTAGTGCTCCATTCCATAACAAACATATTTATCCATTCTATAATAAACATATTTATCCATTCATCAATGGACAAGCATTTGGTCTGTTTTCAAAATTTACCTATTGTAAACTAAGCCACTATAACCATGGGCATACATATATCTTTGTGATATGATGCTTTTAATTATTTTGAGAAGATACAAAGAGAAATTATTGTGTCAAATAAAACCTCTAGTCATAGTTTTTTGAGGAATCCCCATAACGATTTCCACAGTGTTTGCATGTCTACACTCCTACCAACAATGGATAAGGGTTCCTTTTTCCCTACAGTCCTGCCAGTATTTGTTATTGGTTGTTTTCTTGATAATAGCCATGGTTTCTGGAGTGAGATGGAATATCAGCATTATTTTAATTTGCATCTCTTGAAAGATCAGTGATGTTCAACATTTTCATATTTTTTTGCAATTTCTACTTCATCTGAGAGGTGTCTTTCAAATGACTATTTTTGAATTGAGCCTTTAAATTTAAGAGGGGTCTGATTTTTGGTTCTACATATATTCTAGACATTAGCCCTTTGTGGAACAGTGGCAAAAAAATTTTAGCACATTGCAGGTTGTCTCTCCACTCTGTTGATGGGATTTTGTTCATAAAATCTTTTTCCACATCAGTGTCTTCTAGTTCTACCAGGGCCTGGGGATGTACAGCTCAGTGGCACAGCACCTGCCTGGCAAGTGCAAAATCCTAAATTTGATTCCCATTTTTTAAAAAAAAATTCTACCTAATCCATCTTCTAGCAGATTTGGTGTTTCTGTTTAATATTTAGATCTTTCATCCATTTAAATATGATTTTAGTGCATGGAGAATGATATGGGTTTAATCTTTGGCATGTAGAAAGCCAGTTTTTGAACACCATCAGCTATCTTTCTTCCAGTGAAGATATTTGGCTTCTTTGTCAAAGATAAGGTAGCAGAGTACATCTGAAGTTGTTTCTATATCTTATCTGTTTCACTGATCCTCAGAATGGGTGTTGTTGTTGTTGTTGTTGTTGTTGCCAGTACTATGCTGTTTTTATTACAGTAGCTTTATAGTATAATTTCAACTCAGGGATTGTGACCCACCCCCTTACTTTGTTGCCCAGATTTGCCTTTGCTATTCTACATCTATTCTGGTTCCAAATGAATTTTAGGATTGTTTTCTCTAATTCTGTAAGATATACTATTGAAATTTTGATCAAGGCTGCATTAAATCTGTATAACAATTTTGGAAGTATGACCATTTTCACTATATTGGTTTTCCTACACAAGTGCAAGAGTTTTATCTTTGCACTTTCTGATATCTTTTTTAGTCTCCTTTTTCAGAGTAGTTGTTTTTGTTTTGTTTTGTCTTGTTTTTTGAACCAGGGATTGAACTCATGACCTCGTGCTTGGCAGGCATGTACTTACGCCGCTGAGCTTAAAATCTCCAGCCAGAGTAGTTTTCAAGATAGAAGTGTTCTACTTTCTTCATCAGATTGGCTCTTAGATATTTCAGGGTTTTGTTTTTGTTTTTTGATGCTATTGTGAAAGATATTTTTTCTATTATTTCCTTCTCAGTTATTTGTGTACAGGAAAGCTATTGATTGTTGAGTGTTGAGTTTGTATCCAGCTATATGACTGAATTTGGTTATTAAATCTACAAGTCTTTTGGTGAAGTTTTTAGGGTCTTTTATGTAGAGTACCGTGTTACCCTCATACAATGATAATTTAACTGCTTCCTCTCCTATTCTTATTCCTTTTATTTCTCTCTCTTGTCTAATTGCTCTGGCTAATGTTTCAAGCACTATATTGAATAGGAGTGATGATAGTAGACAGCCTTGTCTTGTTCCTGATTTTAGAGTGAAAGCTTTGTTTTTGTCCATTTAGTATGATATTAGCTGTTGATTTATCATAGGTGGCTTTTATCAGATTGAGATAAACACTGTGAACTCTAATTGTCTATAGCATTTTATCATGACTGGTTGTTGTTGCACTGTGTCAAACGCTTTTTCTGTAGCTATTGAAATGCTTTGTGTCCTTTGCTTTGTTAATACAGTGTTTTAAATTTATTGGTTTGAGTATGTTGAACTGTCCATGCATCCCCAGGAGGAATCCTACCTGCTGTGTAATTTTCTTGACAATTTGCTGCATTGTGTTTGCTATTATTTTATTCAGGATTTTTGCATTGGCGTTCACTGGGGAGAATGGTCTGTAGTTCTCTTTTTTTAGTTGGATATTTCTCCAGTTTTGGTATCAGAGTAACCTTGCTTAAGGTACTAAATTTGGAAGTGTTGTTTCTCTTTCAGCTTTTTAAGAGTTTGAGAAGCAGCATAATTAGGTCTTCTCTTAATTTCTTGTAGAATTCATCAGTTAATCCATCAGAGGCTGGGTTTTGTTTGTTGGTAGGTTTTTAATTACGTCTTCAATTTCTTTGACCTCTCAGAGATGTCTTTCAAGTATAGTTGGCTTTTAGGTTTTGAGTCTGTTGCAAGATCCTACTTTTCCATTTATTGAGGATTTTTATCTCATTCTGCCAGTTGGTTTTTTTGGTTTTGATCTGCTGCCTATTTGGCGTAGCCCTTGGTTTATGGTACTCACATATAGTATTTTTTTATGACCCTTAGGCAGTCTCAGTCTTGGCATATCAGGAAGAACAACTGATTAGAACACTCATATCACCTTAAAGCAGTAGTATCAGCAATAAAAGTGGTATCAAAGCCTAGAAAATGACAAAGTGTGGTAACTATTAATTTGCTACCTTTAACTGTATTGTTAGATTTGTGATTATATATGAAAATCTAAAACAAACCAGAAAATCGTATACAGTAAATATGCCCCAAGTATAGCAAACTTACCCTCACGGTAGAAGGCTTGAAAAGGGTTGGGGAAAAATCAAGAAATAGAAAAGGAGGAAGAAGACTGGAGGAAAAAGGAAGATTATGAGAACTTTGGAAACTGTTGAAGAAGTCAGGAGGGAAAAAGAGCAGGAAGAAATAAAAAACCAGAACAGAACAACAACAAAAAACTAGAAACAATATTCACACTCATATAAAAATAAGAAAAAATCAATCAAGAAAAAACAAAAACAAAAGAGATTTAAAAAGGAAGAAAATAAGAAAAAATGTCTATTTTAAGGCATATCTCTCCTGTCACTGGTAGACCATCCAGGCAGTCAGAGCCCAGATCCCTGTTGGTTAATGCCAGCAAGCCAGCCATATTTTATGGCAGGTAGTGGATACTCCTACCAAGCCTGCACCTTTAGTTTCACCAAAGCTCAGGATGGTTTCTGGCTGTGAGGCTGGAACCAGAATTGTTCAGCCTATAACACTTGGTGTACCTCCTGACTGCTTGAATTTGGCTCCCTGCTGGCTTGAACTTGGCTCCTTGACCTTCTGCAAACTTCAACTCGATTTTACCACTTCCTGACACTGAGAACCACTAAGTATAGCCAGCCCACAGCTGCTCTGAGTTCTGAGCTCAGGTGGCTTCTCTCCAAGATGGCTATCAGTCAACTGCCCTCTCCTGGAGGACATCTAAACCTGAACAGCTCACCAACCTCTGTCCCCTGCTTCATTCCACTAGTGTGTTTCTCTGTGTAGGCCTAGGGGGTAGCTAGTAGTCACCATGTGTGTGCAGGTTCTTTGTTTTTTTTTTGTTTTTTTTTTTTTTTTTGGTACTGGGGATCGAACTCATGACCTCATGCTTGCCAGGCAGGCGCTTAAGCCACTGAGCTAAATCCCCAGCCCGTGTGTGCAGGTTCAAGCCACCCCTCCAACACAGTGAGTCAGTACACAGGGAGAAAGCACCATTTGTCAACTTCTGCACTGAGGTCTCTCTCTTGACTGTTCCTGTGGGCTTAAATTCTTGCTTCAGATCCTTGCTGGGTCCCAAGAATCCACTTTCTTCTTTCTTGTCTTCCTCACGTTTAGCATATTCCAGTGCCTGGCCACCAGAATCCTCATGCCTGTTTTAAGACCACTGGGTGATGCAAAGGTCTGCATGAGTTTTGAGCAAAGACTCACACAGGATCATGAAAAGTGTTACCGTGATGACTGCTTCCTAAAGAAATCACATGTGAAGACTCAAGTGCAAGAAGTTATGCCAATTAGAATGCAAATACACTAATTCATTCAAGGAGTAATGATTAATGCATCAGAATCTATACAGATGGTGGAAATATGGGGTATAAATAATGAAGACTTGGTTTCATATGTACCTCAAGACAATAAGTTAATGGATAAATTTCTTAACCAAAATTTTTGCTTCCATTAGTTTTTCTCAGCTTTTTGATGCCTGCAACTATTTGCCTTCATTAAAATCTAGTATAAATGTGTTATTTTAAAAACCTATAGCCAGGTGTAGTGGCATGTTGGGAGCCCTTGAAACTGGAATTTGAACACGTGCAGGGCTGCAGCATGGCCAGGGCATGGCCAACCAGGGAATAAAGAGATGCCTCAAAGGGCAAGATAAGGTCACAGTTGAGAACACCTGGCCCAACCCCAATTAACTAAACAGAGACTATAGCTGCAGGCATTTCACTCCTGTAGTGAAATGCAACATGGAGATCTTCTCCTAAGATACTTCTCCTAAATTAACATAAGATAGTTCTCCTAAATTAACATAATCTGTTACTTGGAAAAGTCCTTGAACCATTCCCAAGGTCTGTTTGGTTTTCTACATTTTCCACTCTAACCCCTTCCTTGTTTGAAGAACTAAATAAATACGGGCTGCCCACAGACATTCCTTGTCTTAGGCCCCAGAGTCTCAAACTCAACAGTGGCTTTTTGATCCTTTTGGAGCCCTAAAATCATATGACTTGTCTCATTTTTTTAAGCCTTTGCCATACACTTGTTTGGGAGAGTGGGAATCTAGGCCAGGTCCCCAATAGTGGCATACACTGGTAATACCAGCACTCAGGAAGCTGAGGCAGGAAGACTGCCATGAGTTCTAGGCCAGCCTGAACTACAGAGTGAGACCCTGTCTAAAAAAAAAGTAAGAAAAATCCTATATAATTATATATAGAGATGAACGTACCCCCCCCATGCAGTTCATAATGTGCTCTGAGAAGCTAGTGCCTGAAATTGAACTGTCATGAAATATTTGTTGACATTGAAACAGAGACCCAGCTCCATCTTGATCTGCAGTAGGGACCCAGAAATCTTACAAAATAAACTGTAAAATAAATCCACAGATGAGACTGATGAAAAAACAGTATCATAGAGGGTGAATTTTTATTGTAAAGCCAGAATGCTTGCTTTGAAACTTAGTTCCATCAACTACTAGCTGTGTGGTTTGTTGCAACTTACTTGCCTTAGTTTATTCATTAGTAGTGTGTTTCTTACTAAAAGGCCCTACTTTGAAGTTTGACAAGTAATATTTGTAAAATGCTATTAAAAGTGCCTAGTATATGGTAAACCTTCATATAAAAATAGATTCAAAGTTCCCTAAAGGGACAGAACTGGAAGGGAAATGAACCTTTCCTCAGGTGCTCCTCAGAGGAAATGCCAAGAAGAATAATCATGTTGTTACTTAATCTGAACAAGTATAGGGAGAAGTTTTGTCCCAATATGCCCTTACTTAAACTACCAGCCCTGACCCACTTACATGAGCATTACGAGAAAAACATGGCTTTATAATAAAACATCAGTACCAGATCTTCTGTGGAAAATCCCTGTGAGACTGCCAGTAGCCAGAAGTGAAAAGAGCTTTCCAGTTTCCCAGAAAAAGAGCACTGGAGGTGAGTGACCCGGGTAAGTAAGCAGTGGTGACAGCATGTTGCGTCCATTAGCATGGCAAGGAAGTTGGCATCACTGAGCCACTAAATAGACCAAAAGAGACTTCCAAAAGTTGGTCTGTACCTCTTGAGAAGACACCATGGTCAGCAGCAGAACAGTACATGGGGATGAACAGAGGGATACTGAGCTATAGTTGAGATGTGATACATTTTTGTAAGTGGCCAATACTTATGTTCACCAGAGGACAAGCCCAATGGATATAAAGATAAAATTTTATTATTTAAAATTTACTTCACAGTATTTTATATTGTACAAAAAGCACTCTGACTTTCAGGCACTGTCATCTGCATAAGTTTGAGAACCACTAATATCAAGCAAAGCACAGTGATTCTGAGTCTGTTTACCTATCAGCTTTTCTGTGTTTGGAAGGCTTTTCAGGAGGCACACTGGTAATTCTAAAAATAAACTGACACTTAAAGAGCAGTAAGCAATTCACCTACGTTATGTATCTCTTATTCTTGCAATCAGTAAGATACATCTCAATTTAGACAATAAGTAGGCTTCATTTGTGGATATTCTATAACATATTAGCCATCTATTGTTAGACAGTAAGGCTGTTTCCAGTTTTTTATTATTCAAAAAAATACAGTGATGAGCATTGTGTTGAATAACTCCTTATATGTCTATAATTATTTCTTCTGCATATTACAGAAAATAGAATTGCTGATTCAATGCATATGCCCATTGTAAAAGTTTTTACTATACAGTATATACTCTAAGGATTTCTATTAGATTACTAGATAACTAAATTTTGATTTCTTGGGTTTTTTTGGTCTTTTTATTTCTTTTTAGTTTGGAGAGGTCTCTTTTTCTGACTAATAAATGTTTTGATGAATTTTGCTATTATAAACAAATGAAATTAACATGTAATTTTTTTCAAATCTGTACTTCTTCTGCTAAAGATCTGTATCTCCTCACGTCTAACTCATCCCTCGGTTCACTCTAGCCAGGTTTCCTCTTCCTTCATTTTACCAAAAGTGCTCTCGTCAACCTCAAGGCTTACTTCCACATTTTTATATCCAGTGGACATATTTTACTCCTATTGATTTTATTTGTTATCTTACAGGTAGTTAGCACTGTTGATCACTCACCTTTCTGAAATCACTTCTTCCTTGACTCTCATGACATCAGAGTCTCCTGGTTTGCCTACTACCTGTTTTTTCTGTTTTACAAAGTATATCAGAAGTTCCCAGGACCACCTTTATGCTCAGTGATATGCTAGAAAAAATCATGGCACTTTGAAAAATTGTAATGGTTTATTAAAGCCATATAGGTACATATTGATATAGATATAGGTTAAAATCAAACAAGGGGGCTGGAGGTATAGCTCAGTGATAGAGTGCTTACCTAACCTGGCCTTGGGTTCTGTCTTGGTTACTTTCTCTTTGCTGAGATAACATACCCAACACTAACAAAGAAGTAAGGTTTATTTTGGTTTGAAGTTTCTAGAGGTTTTAGTGCATGGTCACTGGATCTTAGGCAAGGTGGCATGGCAGAGGGGCATCACAGAGTAGAGATAGCTCATGACAAGGAAACAAAAGGCCACAGCTGCAGCAGCAAGCCTCCTTTTTCCTTTTTAGCTCATCCAGGCTACAAGGCTTTGAGTGGTGTCAGCCTCACTTGTGTAGGCCTTCCCAATTAGTGGACTAACTTGGTTATCACATGCTTAATCCATGTTTACACACTTTTAAAACACATTGACACACCCTAAATCTAGTTACCTCCAAAAAGCCCCACCTATGAGTACATAAGACTTTGCAGGACATCTAGATACAAGCCATAGCATGTTCCATCCCCAGCACTGAAAAAGAAAACAAAGAAACAAAATATACTGGTTCACATTTGGAATCCCATTTCTGGGAGATTGATGCAGGAGGATAACAAGTTCAAATCCATGTTGGGAAATTTAAAGATTTAGCAAGACTCTGTCAGTCAATAGATAGATGATAGGTAAATGATAGATAGATAGATAGATAGATAGATAAGTAGAGATAGATAGAAAGATAGATAGATAGAGCTGGGGATGTAGCTCAGCCAAAAGGCTTGAAGATCCTGGGTTCAATCCCCAATGCTAAGAAGGAAAGGACGGAGGGAAGAAAGAAAGAATGGAAGGAAAGAAGAAAAAGAAAACAAGGAGAAGGAGAAAGGGAAGGAAGTACAGTATGGAAGGAGGAAAGAACAAGGACAGAAGGAACATGGAGCAAAGTACAAAGAAAGAACAGCCTCAGATTTCCAGGTGTTGCTTCCTGCCGGCATGGCATGAGCTTTAATTCTAGCAATAGTGTGTGACAACTTGTATGCAGCATTGCCATTATAACTTGTGTCTCAATGTCCCACAAAACCTCATGTGCTTGGGCTTTTCAGAAGTGGCTGTATCTAAAATGCATGATTCTAGGCTTAAGGGTGTGTGATTACTAAATTAGTCTACTGATTAATTTGGCACAGCTCTGCGTGTGGATAATGGGAAAGCCCAATCTGGCTGTGCTGCCCTAAGGCATGTAGGATATAAAATAAGGGACAGAAAGTGGGCTGCTTTCATTGCTTGGGGTTTATCACTTGCTATTTTGCTACTTTGCTGCTTTCTGCCTTGCTGATTGCTGCCTGCCATGAACATTTTCTTCTCTGTGATGCCCCTCTGCCATGCTACCTTGGAGCCAGCCAACTTTGGGTAAAGTCTCTACAAACTCCGAGCTACAATAAACCTTTCCACCTTTAACTTCTGGTGTCAGTTTATTTTCTTTCAGCAAAACAGTTGCAGAAGACAGTCAGCTCAGCAGTCACTTGACAAAAGAGATTGAACAATCTTACTGACAAAACTGTGAAACTTTTGTGATGGTAGTGAAAATGCTGACTGAAAAAGATCCTTCCCTACAAAAGTCTATACAGTTTGCATGGAGGCAGAATTTACATGAAATAGGCAAGCGATGTGTTGAATAATTCAACCATTTCATTGGACAGTATGATATGTCTACTCAAGATTTTGGATAGGGCGGGCATGGTGGTGCATGCCTGTAATCTCAGCAGTTAGGAGGCTGAGGGAGGAAGATTGTTGCCAGTTTGAGACCCACGTGGGCTACAAACTGAGCTTGATACTAGCCTGAACAGAATAGCAAGATCCTGTCTCAAAGGAAAAAAAAAAGATTTTTGGAGAGCTTTTTTTAGAAGATATAATCAGGCAAAGAAACATTTCTAGATTTTTTTTTTCTGGATTGATTTACACAATCCTTAATATGTAAATCCTTAATATATGGAATTTTTGTGATGAAGAGAAGTACTTCATGAGTTTTCAATATTAAACACCTAACAGTCTGTTTAAAATATTTTAGTTAGAATTTTTCTTACGCGCAGAATATACTACGCATCAGGACCTACTAATCCATATTCGTTTTCCACTCCCAAAATGAGGGTCAGTTAATTGTTTAAGCTTTGAAGAAGCAGTCCTGGAGGGCAGTTTTCTATACATACTGATGTTGCATAATGTCCCAAGTATGTGATTTGTTTGGTTATATCATTGTAACTTATAGATAAGAGGTCATTCTATTTGAACATTAGTAGTCTTTTTACATTTCATAGTTAGTGATTCCATGTGGAAATATTGGAATTCTGAGTTGTGATTTTAATTAACTTGTTTGCTTGTCTTAGGTTTCATTAGTTTTAATATGCTAAAGTATACTATCGTAATAAAGTAGGTACTCTGGTATCTTAGAGGATATTTGCTTTGAGGATAATTCTCAATCACTGATAACACAGCACTTAAAATCTCTGAAAGACATCAGAATAAAATCATTTTTCTTATTAAGTGAACTCAGTATATTCCTTATATTAAAATACTCCTAAGTCTCTTAACTGCCCTGATGTCTTAGTTTCTTAATAGAGGAAGTAATTTGAGATGGAAGATCAAGAGTACGTGAAAACCTTTTTGATCAATTGGAGAAAAACTTTAAATAAAGATTACTGGGATTTTATTTTTATAAGCCCATAGTCTATCTCAAAAGTGATTGAAAAAATGATTAGAATGAAATCATTACAGATTTTTTTTGTGTTTTGTTATCTTGTGAGTTCTTTGTTCTAGTGACTTTGAGAGATACTGGGAAAAAAAAGTCACCATCCAGAAAGGCCCAGGAAACCCTGGTGTCAGGGTTTTTATTGAGGATTAGTCACATGGGCACATCAGGGTTTTTATTGAGGATTAGTCACATAGGCACACAATCTCCACATGTCCTCAACCACTCAGACTCCACGTTCCTGTAAGTCCAACCATAACACATAACTCTTCATATCCAATCTATTAGTTGGTCTTGTCAATTTGACTTCATAAATATTTGCCCAAATCCTTCCATTTGGCTTCATGTCCACTGTTACTACCCTAAATCAACTCACTACCCTCACTTCTTTGTCCATTATGTCACTTCTGCAATTCATTATGTGAAAGGCAGTAAGAAGCTGGCTGTGATGTTGTACTCCTATGGTCCCAGTACTCTGAAAGGCTGAGGAAGGAAGACTGTAAATTTGATCCTAGCCTGGGCAACTTAGCAACCTAGGGACATCCTTTCTTAAAATTTAAAAATTTAAAATGAGATGGGTATGCAGCTCAGTGTGTCTTGGGTCAATCCCTAATACCATTAAAAATAAAAATAAAAATAAAAGGAAGGAAGAGTAATTATTTGAGAAGGAAATTGATCTTTACTCCTCCAACCGCCATTCTCATGTCTTTGTGCTGATCTTACAATGACAAACAAACTCCCTAAGTGCTTGTAAGATGCTGTGTCATCTGACCTACTGTAGCCTCTCCAGCCCTGCCATGCCCTGCTTTCTCCCAGTTCTCTACATTCTGCTGATGCTGGCCTTCAGTTCCTTGACTCTACCACACTCCTTGCCTGTGGTTTTTCACATGCCACACTCCAGCTAGAACGATCATTCTCCACCACCACCCACTTCACAGAATCAATGCCTACTCACATGTGGGTCTCAGGTCAAGTAGTGCTTCCTAAGAAAAATTCCTGTTTCGATCAGTTTTCTTTGCTAGATGTTTAGAGAAATCCCTGTTTCTTTCCTTCAGAGTTATTTCTGAGAAGTACCTAGTGTAGCATAGTAATACTGTATCAGAAAATGTTCCCGCGACCAGCCAGCATGCTTCAGCTTCTGTTAGTTGCCCAGATAACCTCCAGTTTATTTCAGATCCTGTTACTTCTATTTCTTAGAAGCAGCTAATCATTATGATACATGACTGGTCACTACAATGTACATTGTAAGAACCAATCAATCACCACCAAATACTTTACTTCTTGCTTGCAAACCCCATAAAAACCTCCCTCCTTTAGCCTTGAGGGCCTGATATCTTTTTCTTGAGGTCAGTGCCCATTGACATCAAATAAATCTGCCTCCAAATTCTGGGTGACATTTTGGTGTTTCTGTTTGCTGTTGCAATATCTTGGTACTTAACAATTTTGAAATTCACCAAATTTGTTATTTGATGCATTTTGACACAAAAATCTTGTCTTTGTACTTGTTGTTTATTTGGTACTTGCTTAGAACTTGTCAGTGTTGATCACCTTGTGATTCACTGCCCTTTCTAGCCAAGACAATTTTTTTGGTATTCATCATACCTCTCAGAAGCAATAAACAATGAATACTGACGTTTCACTGTATAGTAGTTAAGAGCAGGAGCTTCACTGTCTGGGTTTGAATTCCAGCTGTCACTTACTGGCTATGTGACCATAAACAAATTAATAAGTAAATAAAATTTCTATCTACCTCTGTTTCATCGTGTATAACCATGTGAATATAATAGTAATCCTCTATATTATAATTATGATTGAATTAATATATGGAAAATATTTCAAAGCACATAGTTCCCTTTATCATTAATATTTGAATTTGTCATGATGCCTTCATTAGTATTATTATCTGATTGATATTTGACTCTTAAACTTCACGAAGTCAGGTGTGGTGGCACATTCCTGTGATCCCAGCACTCCAGGAGGCTGAGGCAGGAGGATTGAAAGTTTTCTAGGTGACTTAGCAAGACCTTGTCTCAAAAATAATTTTTTTACATCCTCTCATCTCTATTTGAGCTTCAGTTCTCAGGCTGAGCTGCTTTCGTGGCAGCTCTCTGACCTGAGTAATAGTGCTTGTGGTTTCCCTGGAGTTCCCAGAAAACAGTCATCCCCTCCAAAAACTGCCCTGTACTGCATGCTCCCTCCCTCCACCTAAGAATCAAAAAAACTTTTTAAAAAAGACTATGGATATAGTTCAGTCCAGCAATCAATAAATAAACTTCCTAAAAGTAGGAATGATAATCTGGTTTTGCTTACCGTTTTATTCAGTGTCTGGCACATAAGTGCTCATTAGGTATTCAGTAAATTAATGAGTCAGACATTTCTTCACTAATAGCAAGTTTCCAGCTTCAACAGTGCTTGGATGTAACCTGTCCTTGACCCCCACCCCCAGCTGGGTGCTTACAACCAGCAGCCCTTCTTGTAGGCACTCTGACCCGCCCAAGATGCTCACTGAAACAGGATATTAGAGTGTGGTAAAACCAGCTGGTGACCTATTAATTACAAGATTTCAGAACATATGGGCAGAACAGTTACCAAAACCCTGCACATAGACTTCTCATAAGAACTTGAGCAGGTTTTTAACAGGATGGCCTGGACCTGATACCAGCCTGAAGAGTGGGATCCCAGCGCCACCTCTCTGGACCTGTATTTTCTTGTGATATGGACAGCAACAATGGAGACAAATGGCAAGAAGGCTCACTATCGTGGCTGCCTCACAATAACCAACTCTGTGTCCATTAGGGAATTCATCTTGCGATTTTCTCTTTTACATGGCCCAAGCTCACTCTGTAGAGCCGATGTTTCTCTCATTCTTCACTTTGATTTTTTAAAATAAACTTTGAACCTTTGTTTGCTTGTTTTATTCAGTTCTTTGTTTTAGACAAGAAGAATTTGGAAAACACCTCCATAATGAGACAAGCACCACAAAACCAGGTAATGTTTAATTGGCAAGCTACTTTTAGAAGGAGCTACCTGAAAATACCATGGAACATGTGTCTGTGCACCCTTTATTGCTGCTCTCAGCTCCTGGCTATGACCACTGTGTCACCTTTGGGTACCATTAAAACTGCCACCATGATGCAGAAGCCACCAATTGGCAACCACCAGATCAACCTAGAGTTCCATTCCTACTAGGTCTACCTGTCTGTGTATGTGTCTGCGTCTGTGTCTGCATCTGCATCTGTTTTGTTTTGTTGAGACAGGATCCTACTATGTAGTTCAAGCTGGATTTGAACTCACTATGTAGCTCAGGTTGATCTTGAGCATGCAGTGATCCTCCTGCCTCAACCTCCCAAGTGCTGGCATTACAAGTATGCACCACTACATTTGGCCCTGACTGTGTCTTACTACAGTAAGTCCATGACTTACAAACATTGAAGTTGCATACTTTCACTGGTGTACTGTATAAGACTCACTTTGTGGGCTTAGAAAGAAATTCGACTGACAAACAATTCTCTTGGAAAGGTAGTCATTCACAAGTCAGGGACTTTACTGTACTTGAACCTGATGATTTGGTTTTGAATCACTTCTGCACCTTTTGTCTAAGATTAAGTGCAGATAATTTGGTTTTGAAGAATTTTGCCAAATACTTTCTTTACCAATCTGTCTGGCCATGTTGACTGTGAGTGACTGCAGAGACATGTCTTTATGCAAATTTTTTGTCTCTTCTCTCTCTGTCTCTCTGTCTCTCTCTTTGTCTCTCTCTCTCTGTTTTAGTTTTTCTTGTTTGTTCTTGTTTTTATATGAATTTGAACATGGTTTCTAGTTTATTTTGTTCTGTTCTTGTTTTTATTTCTTTCATCTTTCCTTCCTGTCTTCTTTGCCAGTTTCTCCTAGTTTGTATAATGTTTTGTCTTCCAGCCTTCTAATCTTTCTTCTTCTTCTATTTCTCTATTTCCCTCAATACCTTTTAAATTTTCTCCTTTAAAGATAAAATCACCATAGTGAGGGTAAAAATGTTAAAAAGGGAATAAGGAAGAGGTGAGGGGTAAAGGAAGGGAAAAGAGAAACAATGGAAACAAACTTGTAAATAAGAAGGGGAAAAAGGGTTGAATGGAGGACAGGGCAATGGGGAAAACAGAATCAAGTTATGTACATATACAGGTATAAATATACATATACAGATATAAATTCCATGTGATGAATATGATCATTATGTACACTTAAAATGTATCAGTAATCTTAATTAGTTATAAAAAAAAAAAGGATGTAAGGAGGAGTCTGGCACAGTGGCCTACCTTTGTAATCACAGCATTTAGGAGGCTGAGGTAGGAGGATGGTTACAAGTTCAAGGCTGGCCTGGACTACATAGCAAGACCCTGTCTCAAAAAAACCATAAAGAGAAGATAGGAGAAAGGGGGGAGAGACAGAGACAGAGACAGAGACAGAGAAGTTGTAGGTGTGGCTAAGGGACAGACTCTTGCCTAGCAAGCTTAAAGCCCTGAGTCCTATCCCTAGCACCACACACACACACACATACACACACACACACTGCAATCAAAACTACAATGAAGCTGGACATGGTAGCAATTGCCTATAAACCCCTGAACTCTGGAAAACTGTAACAGGAGGATCAAAAATTGGAGCCTGGCCTGGCTACTTACCAAGACCCTGTCTCAAAATAAAAAATAAAGGACTGGGGTTGTAGTTCAGCATGGAAGGCTTGGGTTCAATATCCAGTACCACGAGAATAAATAAATAAATAAATAAATAAAATAGAACTTCATACATATTGGGGTACCTATTAATACAAACAGAAACAATACAACAAGTATTGACAGTGCTGTACAGAAATTGAAACACTTGTGCCTTGGTGGTGACAAAGTAAAATGGTGCAGCCCCTGTGGAAAATAATATGGCAGTTCTGTAGCTCATGGGTGTCACACCAATTGTGTCATAAAGGCACATTATTGTGGGTGTATAATGCCCATGTATATTCTTTGACTATTTCTATCTATGAAATATTAATTTTAATTTTATAAGTTTTATACTAGGCATGGTGGCACATACCTGTAATCCCAGCACTTGGGAAGCTAAGGCAGGAGGATCACTGAGAGTTTGACTCCAGCCTGGACTACATAGTGAGCTCAAGGCCAGCCTAGACTGCATAGTGAAATCTTTTTTTAAAAAAGACAAAAAAGAGAGAGAAATGTTATGAGTTTCATTATACTGTACAATGAATAATTAACAGGAAAATATTAGAAAAATAAAATATTGAATTTTTAATATATATATTGTTTATTTTAAAAGTATCAAAACTGACTGTACTTTGTGTGTAAAGTCTAAAAAATAACAGCAGAAATAAATTCTTGTATATACTGTAAAGAAAATACCAATAGGCCCAGGCATAGTGGCTCATACCTGTAATCCCAGCACTTGGGAGGCTGAGGCAGGAGGATCACTGCAAGTCTGAGGCCAGCCTGAACTACAGGGTTAAACTCTGTCTCAAAAAGACAACAAAAAATGCCAATAAAACTCAACAATAAAAATAATCTTTACTTCAATTATCACACCTAAGGCGGTCGTCACACATGACAACAGCACATTCCATGCACATATATCATTTATACTGACAGCACACGTGTTTTGCTTTCCTAGCCTTTTTGTAGGGCATATTTGACATCTTGCTATTTTTCTCAGGAGGTTATTATTACGTTAACAGAAACATAAAATAAAGTATTTCATTTTTAATATGTATTGTACATTTAGAATAAACATTTTCACATCAGCTATGTACTTGCTTACAAAACCTAAAAGATAACTTCAGAAACAACTTCCTGTGTGAACTGTGTTTTCAAAACACTGATAGAACTCGACCACAAAAGTAAACTTTGCTTCAGCTGTCACTCCTAAGGCAGTCTTCACACATGACCACAGCATGCTCCATATACAAGTATCTCGTTGACAGCACATGTAGTTAGCTTTCCTTTCCTGCGTGGCAGGCTATTCTTGTCCTCTCTCATCTTCCTGTTTTGTCAGGAGCTTCCTACTATATTATGCAACTTGCACTCAGCAGGGAAATAAGATATTAAAATAAAATATCTAATATGTAGTAAGTGTTTTAGATATCAACGTTTTCACATCAGCTGTTTACCTGCTTACCAAACCTAAAAGATAACATCAGAAATAAAAACCAGTGTGAACTATACACACAAAAAAAAGTCTGTCATGGAAATAAACCTTGCCTCAACTGTCACATCCAAAGCAGTCTTCGCACATGACAACTGTATGTTCTATGCACAAGTGTCACTCACACTAATAGCATGTTTTATTTTCCTGTTGTTGTAGGATTTGTAATGCTGTGCTTGTCTGTTTTCCTGCTAGATCACCAGTGTGTGCCATAGTTTTTTTGGCCTAGTTCCCTGAGCAGAAATATTTTGTTTTTCCTGTGTTTTAAGTGATATCTTATGAGTTCCAGTCCTAATCTTCTAAGGAAACTTCTTAGTGACATTTTCACTTGTTATTTTCTTTTATTTCTATTTTTTTATTTTAAAGGGGGTAAAATTAAACACAACAAAATAGAACAAAATGGGACATAAGAAAGCATAAATTTCAAAGCTAGACAATCAGAGATCTTCACTATCTATCACATTGTCTCTTGTTTTCTTCCAAATAGTTGTCCATGTCTTTACCACGGAGGGGAGTAGTTGCTTGGTTTCCCAGCGCCCCTGGTCCCAGCATGGCTCTGGTCTCAGGAGACACCCGTGTATCCCTCTCTGGGCCACCGAAGCCTGCCGTGCTCACAGCCGCTCACCAGGGAGGGGAGTAGTTGCTTCTAAAATTTATCCTTTAGTAAGCTATTTCTTTCTGATGAATTGACCATTCCATTTCCAAAGTTCTGAAATGGCCAACAGACCACAGAAAGAATTCTCTTTAGGCTCCTGTTTGAAACCAGCAGCTATAGCAATCTGCTGGCCTTGCTTCAGGGCCAGTTCGCTTGTTATTTTCTTTGTGAGCTATCAAACTATTTATGCCACACATATTTATGGTTGAGTAAAAAACAATCATTTTCCAGCACTGTGTGTTTTGAGTGACATCAGACTTGCTAATTAACTCTTCAACATCCACTCTACCTTTGGTTTTGTTGTAAAAAGTTTCAGGCTTCTATTTTGTTGAAGTTTCCCTATCAATATTTCTATCATGGTGGAATATTGACATCAGAAGTACAAGTTTGTTTTTCTTTGCCATATACAAGGCCCATATTGTATGTTTCTGAAATCCAAAAACTATACTTTACAATACTCTTTTTGAAATTGCAACATTTCATTTGTAATTTCTGCTTTGTTCCTGTGTATAGTTCCTGTGCTCATCAATTTGTTCTCTGTTAGCAAATGTAACATCATTGGGAACTGGTAAACCAATTGTCAAATGTCACATTCTAATTAGTTTGGGAGATGGGAGCAACAAGTCTGTTCATAACATTTTGAGTTTATTACTATATGAATATGTACCTGATGGCTAAGTTTCAGGATAAATTTCTAAATTGAAAGCATAATAAGTCCTTGTTTATACAGGGCATAAATTTTTATGCTGTATTTTGAAGGTTTTTTCTGGAACATCCTGCATGAAGCTACAGCAACCATGAAATGCTTCAAGATGTTCATCAATAGTCATGTATTTAGATGGTATATAAATTTATTGAAAATTACCCATAAATCTGTCCAACACTGAATGGAGAGCAGCCATAATATCAGTTCTTTTTCTTTCTTAGTGGGCATTTTGTCATCAATTTTGAAGGAACCAAGTGTCCTCAGTGTTATTATTATTCTACAAATCTCAAGCCTACATCAATTGCTTTTCCATTAGTCTTTTACGTTCTTGTGATTACAATGGGAAAGCCCTGCTAAGTACAGCAGACCTATTAATTCTTTCAGTTCAGTTAGTGAGTTGTCATAATAAATACATTTTTTTATCAGTACTGGGGATCGAATTCATGACTGTGTGCTTGCAAGGCAGGCGCTTATGCCACTGAGCTAAATCCCCAGCCCAATAAACACATTTTTAATATGGCTATTAGTGCATACAGAATGTTTTGCTTGTATTTCATCTTGTAGTTTTGCATCTGTTGCCAACAGTTTCCAACATTGAATGGCAGTGCTGGCATTCTGTCCAGTATGTTTCACCTCTGCCAAGAACCTCACTATATTTTCAGACCTAGTTCTAACACTGGGTCATTCCATTTGGTGTGTGACCATTTTGTACCACTTCAACTCATCAAATATGTGCTCATTTTGCTATATTGTTAATCATCTAAATCAAAGAGGTCTGCATTCCTTGTGTCTGTATTGGTTGATTCTTGCTCCATTTCACTGTCACAGGAACTTTGGATCACATGGCCAACATCAAGGTCATTGTCATCTTTATTTTCCATGCATGAGTGATCTGATGATTCACTTTTAACCTCTTCCAAAACTTAGAAATCTGACTTTTCATGTGTCATTGTACTGAATTTGGCTACCTATCCAGAATAATCAATATAAACCTACTCTCCATTATGGTAAAATACGTGTTTACAGAACAGAAGAATTCTGTGTGTGCATTTTGCCCCTCATTATGTTCAGGTAAACATATGCAAAATATGTTAGGTGGAACATAAATGTTGGTACAAATTCTGGTTTGACACTTTTGCATACATACATATACCAAAGGGGCATTTTTGCAATAGTAAATTGAACAGGGTCTAGAGATTAGGAGGTATGATTATTGGTGTTAATTCATGATTTTGATGGTTGTACTATGGATAAATAACAAAATATCCTTGTTAGTAAAACACTGAAATGGTCAAGAACTAGAGGGTAGAATATCTTCTTCAGTTTGCTATCAGGTGGTCCAGGAAAAAATGCTTTTGTGCTGTGCTTTAGCTCTTCAAATACAATTGAGATTGCAAAAAAAATTTTTAAAGGCAAAATTTTTAAAAATAGAAATTCACATTCTTCCATTACACAGTAAATAAAAATGAAATCTGGAACCAGGTGTGGGACACATGCACCTGTAATCCCAGCATCCTGTGAGGCTGAGGTATGGTGACTGAAAGTTTCAGTTCAACTTGGACAGTTTAGTCCAAGTTCAACTTGGACAAGGTCTCATTGAGTGTTTAAAAAAAAACACTGGAAATATAGCTCAGCACAAAGGTTCTAGGTTCACTCCTCAGAACCAAAGCCAGGCATGATGGTGTGCATCTATAATTCCAGCACTTTGAGAGGCTGAGGCAGGAATATCATTGAGAGTTCGAGACCAGCCTGGGTGGCAAAGTGAACTCAAGTCCAGCCTGGACTGCATAACAAGACCTTGTGTTAAAAAGACAAAAAAAAAAAAAAATCCTCACTATCACGAAAAAAATGAGATTTGATTTGATTTGAGCACAGGTTTCTTTGACCATAGTCTGGAGTAGTTTCCCATACATTACATGACAAATTAGTATAATAAACATTCATTGTATTGTTATATGTATTTTGGATATACAGAGTTTTATGTGCTAAGCTGGTTTTTCTAACTACCTAGCACATTAATATTTTTTTATATAGGGGAAGAAACTCCCAGCTTTCTACATGTCTGAAATGCTGAGTTCATGTTCTCTGAAATTGAGGAATGAATTGTAGAAACAATGGAGGTTAAGAGTAGTAAGAATTTATTGAAAGAAAGAGGAGTCACACAAGAGGGAAGAGTCCCCACCCATCACCTCTCCGCTATCAGGAGAAACTTGGTAAGCAATGAAGGAGAAGATAAACCCTGCCCTTTGCCTCTCTGCCACTCCAGGAAACTTGGTGGGTGTCTTAGTTACTTTTTACTCATTGCTGAAACAAAATACCTGATGCCCAAAGTTAGGGAAGGAAAGGTTTATTTCTTACATTCCTGGAGGTTTCAGTCCATACTCAGTTGGCTCCAAGGTAGGGTGGCATGGTGGAGCCACAGTTTATGGCCACTGCAAACAGCAAGGCGGAAACTGGCACACCTTCCTGCCATTAAATCACATCCTGGCTCTACCCCTAGGTGGGTGTAGCACTCACACCACCAATCTGAGTGATAGACAATGAACCAGTCACAAATGCATAATTACATGAGGCTTGGGGGTCACTGACATAAACCATGACGTGGGCCATGTGGGTCTCTCCATCATTTAGGAAAACAGTGAGCTGCTTGGGAGGAGAGAAACCCTGACCATCATCTCTCCACCATTGGGGGGAGGCTTGGCCCAGAGGAACCCAGGTGCATGGCCCATTCCCCAATACTGTAGAATGGGCAGCCAGTGTGGGTAGCACCCAAGACTTGGTAACTGGCCTGTCCAGATGAAGCCAGGGTAAATCCACTCTAACATGGGGAAACACTTTGCACAAAAATCTCTAATTTATGATTGGTTCTATTATATAACTATGAACTTGGCGTATATGGTCTAAAATACAAAATCAGTAGTTACCACACTTTGTCAATTTCTAAATTGCGCTTGATGCTACCATTATTGCTAATTGTACTATTGTAGCTAGGATGTCATATCTATTGTAACCATTTATTCTCTCTTGTGTAACAATATTGGGAAGTTCTGGGTTAGCAACCTCATCACAGCCCTACACCAAAAGACTAGAGACTGAGCCAAATGGAAACCAAAATTCCACTCTCAATTAATTGGGAAGGTAGAATCTTGGCATACACACAAAACAAGCATTTCTTACACAAAGATATCGCTGAAGAACAAACTCTTTCTGGAGAGGCCTTGATAGTAGTGATACTGCTATCTACTGTCAAAACTCAGAAGTATCATCACAGGAAAAAAATGTTTTTAAAATCAAAAATGTCAAGATGAAGGAGCAAAATGAAATCTCAGACCTCCAGCCTACCCAGAACAAGTCCAGGAGACATCAACATGAAGAAATTGGAAGTTACACATCTGAAACTTCTGAAATGATAGCAACTGAAGTAAAGGAATAACTTCATGAAGCTGCACAGAAAATCAGATCAGAAATATCTCTCACAAAAAAACACACTTTCCTGTGAGCCAGGGCCAGCCATGGGGAATGGGAATAGAATCAAGAAACCAGGGCCGAGGATTTAGCTCAGTGGCTTAAGTGCCTGCCTGGCAAGCGTGAGGTTGTGAGTTCGATCCCCGGTACCAAAAAAAAAAAAAAAAAGAATCAAGAAACCAAGCCATGCCTTCCCATGGGTCAGAGGCAGCCATGTAGAATGAAAAAGAGAATCAAGAAGCCAAACCACTCCTTCCCATGAACCAGCAGGTACGCTGTTTATGAGATGAGAAGAGCTCTGTCCCTCCAGCAAGCAATTGGCTGATTCAGAGGAACTCAGAGTGAGATGATAGCAACTGAATGAAAGGAACAGCTTGATGGTTATATTGCTTGACTGCTTGATTGCTTTTGTAGGCCTGGGCATACATTTGGAGGATGGCAGTGTGCATTGTGGCAACTATGGGAGATTTCCTTCTGTCTTGTTTTTGAAATGCAGTGTTGTGTTGTTTTACTGTTTTGTTTTATTCTTGTATCCAGCAACCTGAGCAACTATTTTGAAGATAACAATACGCAATATAACAACCATTGTTAAATCCCTATCATCTTATTTTGAAAACGTATACAGCTAGTGTTGTTTTTAAAAAAAAGAAATTCTCAGGTAAAAAAAAAAGAAATGAAAACTACAATGAAAGAATTGCAAAGCATATCTAAAGAAGACACAGACAGAAAATAGGGAAGCATAGAAAAATGATGGAAACTTGAATGAACAATATAGGAAAGAACTAGAATGCATGAAACATATTCAAAGAGATATCCAGGAAATTAAAAATTCCACTGCAAGTTGACAAGTTGATTGAATGAAACTGAAGATAGACTTTTAAACCTTGAAAACAGGATTGCAGTTAGCGGTCATGAAAAGAAAGATCTTTTAAAAATAACAAGGAACTAGGAAAAAACAATTCAACAGCTGTAAGATGATGAAAAGAAAAATAATGTAAGATTGACAGATGTAAATGAAAAAGTAGGAGTCAACTCAAATGACATAGTCTATTTGCAGAACTAATAGCAGAAAATTTCCCAAGTATGGGAAAAGAATCAGACACACAGATAAGTGATGCATATAGAACTCCAGTTAGCCATAATCAAAACAAATCTACACCCAGACAAATAATAATCAAGATCCCAGAAATTAAGCACAAGAACAGAATGTTAATAGCTATTAGAGAAAAGAAACAGATCACCTATTACAGAAAGTCCATAAGAATCACAGCAGACTTCTTACCACAAACTATCAAATTAAGAAAAACTTCAAGTGAAGTATTTCAAACCCTGAAAGAAAGCAACTTCAAACCTAGATTGTTGTACCTTGCAAAACAATCTTTCAAAACTAATGCAAAAATAAGATACTCCCATGACAAAGAAGAACTGAAGAAATGCATGACCACCCAACCAACACTATAAAGAGTACTAAAAGATATTTTAGAAAGAGACAAAAATGACCACAATTCCAAAAACAACATCAGAAACAAATCACTAAGTAGGGCAAGCAATTAAACAGTGGGGAAAAGTAGGAAATCAACAGCATGATGATAACATGAGAAAGGTAAGCAAATATGTATCGGTTATAACCATTAATGTAAATGGTCTCAATTCACCAATCAAAAGAAAGACTGCCAGGGTGGATCAAGAAACAAAATCCAACAATATGCTGTATACAATAAACACACTGAACTCAAAAGGAAATTCATAGACTAAAAGTCAAAAGATGGAAAATAATACTCAATGTGAAAGGAACCCAGAAAAAAGTGGGGACAGCTATTTTGTTTGCAGACAATGTGAACTTCAAACCAAGAATGATCAAAAGAAATAAAGAAGGACACTACATACTTGTTAGGGGAAAACTTCAAGAGGAAGAGATAACAATCATAAATATATATGCTCCAAATAAGGGAGCACCCAACTATATAAGACAAATATTAATAGACATGAAAAATCAAATAAGCAGTAACACAGTTGTAGCAGGGGACCTTGAAACCCCATTATCAAAAGAGATATATCAACTAGACAAAAAAATCAGCTAAGAAATGACAGAACTGAACAAACTTGTGAACAAATGGACTTAATAGATGTTTACAGAGTGTTCCAGCCAACAACGTTAGAATACACATTCTTCTCAGCTACACATTGGATGTTCTCTAAAATAAACCATATATTAGCCCACAGAACATGCTTAAGTAAATGCAAAAGAATGAAATTATCCTGTGCATATTATATGAACACAGTGCAATGAAATAGGAAATTAATGACAAAAGAAACTGTAAAAATTCCATAAACATGTGGAAATTAAGTAGTGCCCTTCTGAACAACCAATGGGTCACAAATAAAATTAAAGAAGAAATTAAATAATATCTACAATAAAATAAAAATGCAAATAAAACATAGGAACCTGCAAGATGCAATGAAAGCAGTCCTCAGAGGGAAATTTATTACAGTGATTTCTCACATCAGGAAATTGGAACAAGCACAAATAAACAATCTAATGCTGCACCTAAACCTGCTAGAAAAAAGAAGAGAAGAGGAAGGAAAACCCAAAGCCCAAAGAAGGGAGGAAATTATAAATATCAGAGCCAAAATTAATGCAATTGAGACTAAGAAAACAATACAAAAAAATCAACGAATTGAAGAGTTGGTTCTTTGAAAAGATAAGTAAAATTGAGAAACCCCTAGCCAACCTTATTTTAAAAAGGAAAGAAAAACTCAAATTCATGCAATAAGGATTGAAAATGGTGAAATCATTACACATCCTGTGGAAATTCAGATCATTAACACCTACATTGAAAATCTTTCCTCCCATAGGATGGAAAACACAGAAGAAATGGACAGATTCCTAGAAATACACAAATTTCCAAAGCTGGATTAAGAAGATATAAAAATTCTGAATTACCAAATATCAGTTAGTGAAATTAAAATCATACTTAAAAACTTACCAACAAAGAAAATCCCAGTTCCTGATGAATTCACAGCTGAATTCTACAAGAAATATAGAGAAGATTTAATACTAAAACACAAGTTCTTTGATGAAATTGAAAGGAAAGCAATTCTTCCTAATTCATTCCTGGAGTTAAGTATTACCTTGATACCAAAACCAGATAAAAACTCAACTGAAAAGAAATATAGGGCTATGAGTGTGGCAGGCTTTGGCGGCCCGCAGGAGAGAGACACTGGTATCTCAGAACCTGCACTATGTGGCGACCTGGGGTGCCAGGAGAACAAGAAACTCCTCCCCTCTCTGATGAGTGGCTGTGAGCCTGCCAGCAGGCGGGCTGAGAATCAAACATCTCATGTCGTCCTGTGTTTGCCCCCCCCCACCTCCGCTTAGCAAGTGGGAGCAAGTGGGATCTTGTGAAAGATTGGCTATGTTGTTTTGAATGAACTCTCCATATATAAAGATATGGACAATCATTTGGAAGAAAACAAGAGACAATATGATAGATAGTGAAGATCTGTGGTTGTCTAGCTCTGAAATTTATGCCTTCTTATGTCCCGTTTTGTTGTGTTTAATTTTACTCTCTTTAAAATAAAAATTAAAAAAAAAGAAATACAGGCCAATCTCCCTCATGAATATAGATGCAAAAATACTCAATAAAATACCAGCAAACAGAATGCAGCAAATCATTAGACTGTGAGTATGACCAAGTGAGATTCATCCCAGGGATGCAGTTATGGTTCAACATACACAAATCAATAAATGAAATACCCCCTATCAACACATAGAAAGACAAAAATCACATGACTATCTCAATAGATGCATAAAAAGCTTTTGGTAAAGTCCAACACTACTTCATGATTAAAAAAATACCATAGAAAATCAGAATAGATGGTTTTCACCTCAATCTGATAAAAGTCATCTATGAGAAACCAACAACCAACACCATACTAAATAGACAAAAACTGACAGCTTTCAACCTAAAATCAGGAACAAGACAAGGCTGTCCATTATCACCAGTCCTATTCGATACAGTTCTGGAAACATTAGCCAGAGCAATTAGACAAAAGAGAGAAATAAAAGGAATAAGGATAGGACACAGTGAGACCCTAGCTCAAAACAAAAACAAAAACAAAAACAAAAACAAAACCACAAAAAAAGGAATAAGGATAGGAAAAGAAGAAGTTAAATTATCATTATTTGCAGATAACATGATACTCTATGTAGAGACCCCAAAAGCTCCATCAAAAGACTTCTAGATTTAATAACCAAATTCAGTAGCATAGCTTAATACACAGTCAACACTCAAAAATCAATAGCATTCCTATAAACAAACAACAAACTCACTGAGAGAGAAATGAGGGAAGCTATACACTTCATAACATTCCCCAAAATGAAATACTTAAGACTCAATCTAACAAAGGAAGTAGAAGATCTATACACTGAAAATTACAGTATTCTGAAAAAAGAAATTGAACATATATCAGAAAATAGATATTATCCAACATTGTGTAAATGGCCTTATTCCCAAAATTTTTATACAGATTTAATGCAATCCTGATCAAAATACCACTAGCATACCTCACAAATCTAGAGAAAATATTCCTAAATTTCATCTAGAACTAGAAAAGATCTAGAATAGCAAAGGCAATCCTAGGCAACAAAGGCAAGGCAGGAGGCACTATAATACCTGAATTGAAATTATACTGTAAAGCTACTGTGATAAAATTGGCATGGTACTGGCAAGGAAACAGACTGAAGATTAGTGAAACAGAATGTAAGATGCTGAAACAACTACAAACACAGTCAGCCATGTTATTTTTGATAAAAAGGTCAAACATGTTCACTGGAAGAAAATAGCCTCTTTAATATACAGTGCTGGAAAAACTGGCTTTCCACATGCTGAAGACTAAAACTAGACTCATGCCTATCAGCAGGCTCTAAACTAAAGTCAAAATGGATCAAAGATCTAAATGGTAAAATCGAAACACTAAATCTACTGGAAGAGAAAGTAGATAGAATTTTTTTTTTTATTTTAAAAGGGGGTAAAATTAAACACAACACAACAAAACAGAACAGAAAGGGACATAAGAAAGCATAAATTTCAAAGCTAGACAACCAGAGATCTTCACTATCTGTCATATTGCCTCTTGTTTTCTTCCAAATGGTTGTCCATATCTTTGCATACGGGG